>JAVXUP010003622.1:0-60001 GCA_033070095.1 Escallonia herrerae | reverse complement strand
TTAAAAAAATAAAAAGCTTTATGTTGTTATTTGTATCTTGACCATTTTATGTAGATGTTAGAACTAATTTGTTTACTTATTACTATGAAACAATATGCCACCCACAGTTGCAAGGTGTTGAATAATGAATAGTGAATCTTTAAAAAATGTATACAAGATATACTGCTCCTGCAAAACATATTTAGCAACAGATCCACCAAAAGAGAATTACTTGTTAGGCTTATCATGCTATTTCACCCCTGTTCTTTGTGTTAACTATTGATCAGCCCACGATCTATTAAATTAATAAGCAAGCCCTTTTTCGAATTCATCAATTTAAGAAGTACTTATGCCCGTACTTTGTCCATTTAACAGTTAAAAGAGCCTCGTGCTTTACATGTGATGAAATACAAATCGCATAAGTAGAAGCATACTAAAAAAATTTAGCCAAAAAATTTTCCCTTTTGAATTTTGTTTGTTTTTTCCTCTAGTCTCTAATAACTTGTACATCAAAATCTAAATCTAGTAAAAGTTAAACACCAACATTACTAGTCATAATAAACCGCCGGTCATTGTCGTGCTTCTTTCACCCACCAAACCCCTAAACATGACCATCATCGCAATCAATCATATCCACTACGATCCATAGACACCATCAACCAAACCAACCCCATCAACACCTGTAAACACCATCAACCAAGCCCAACCCATTAACACCCATAAGTACCATTAACCAAATACACCCCACAATAACTTGTACCGAGCCCATCGCCCCTAAACACCATTGACCCAATCCACCCCATCACCATACCCTTACGCACCCCTAAACATCATCAACCAAACACACACCGTCAATCCCAAAAGACCATCATTTAAATCCACCCTATCACAAACTTTACAAACCCCATCACCCTTTAAAGTCCCTTGAATCAATCTTACCCATTCACCACCCACAAATGTGATTGACCAACCACATTACCACATTTGTAACCACCACCATAATCAAACCCAACACCAACTGTTGCCCCCATCAAAACCACATCCATTAGCATTAGAAGTAACCACCACCATCACCCCTAGGAATCAACCGTTATCCTCACCACCCACCATAATCAAACCCCAACACCAACTGTTGCCCCCATCAAAACCACATCCATTAGCATTAGAAGTAACCACCACCATCACCCCTAGGAATCAACCGTTATCCTCACCACCCCCATTAAACCCCTTACCACCTGCAACCACCTTCATCAACAAAACCTAACATCATTGCCACCAATTCAACACACCCACCACCACCATTATTGAATCATCTCATTTTCGCACACTGAAATAATTTCCCTCTGCACTTATTTTTTTTAGATATCTTCTCTCATAGTCATCACCTCGCCTACACCTAGATTTCCAATCTTTGGTATTGGCAAGTGGCAATGACCACATAATGCCACATATCTGGATCAAAGACCCCAACCCACTACTTGTTTGAACCCTTTTTTTTCTTTCTCACACATTTGCATATTTCCCTATTGGACATCTTACTCCAGTTGTAAGTCTTGATTCACCTAAAGAATAAGCCATTACTACCCTTAGATGCATTCTGGCATGGCTTAGATAGTGGTGGATAGTGGATGGTTGTTAAGGGGATAGTGGAGGATTAATGATGGTAAGGGTGGGATACTTATAGTGGCACGGGTTTGGTTATACATTTGTGAAGGGTTAATTACAAACTGTCCCTTGTGGTTTACACATTTTTGTACTTTACTCCCCGTATTTACAACTTTTGCAATAGTGTCCCCTGAGGTTGACAAAACCATTACAAACAACTCCAAAATTGAATGTCCGTTCAATTTTGGACGTTAAGTCCGCATGTGCACCGTACATGCCATTTTGGCATGGGTAAATCTATAATTTCCCTTACCACATCTTTCCTTTCTTACTATTCATTATCTCTCTCTCTCTCTCTCTCTCTCTCTCTCTCTCTCCCCCACCACCACAAGCTGTGAGCCTGTCCTCCGATCAACTGGAAACCCACAACGACCAGCACGGTTCTGCCATCATCACCACCGCCACCCACCTTTGTTTGTCACCACCTCCACCACGAATATGGAACCCTCGTGTGCCCACACCACACACACACACAAATAAAAAACAAAGAAGGTAAGATTTGATGAACAAATTGTCAAAGCGCAACAAGCAGATCCGTGAAAAAGAAAAAAAAAGGAATCGATCTGAAGGAAATCTCATCACGATTCTTTTTAGTGGTCGTGATGGTGTAGATCAGGAACAAGGAATGCGGCCATCAGTGGCGCAAATCTGGGCGGTGGTGCTAGTTCTTATAAATGGTTGATCATGGCGGTGACGCGCTGCCAGGGCTTATGGCGGTTAGTAGATTTGGATATGGTGGCAATTGATTGCCGTAGACGACGTCGGTGCTCTCCTCATGGGCACGGTGGCGGATCAAGAACTGGATGGCACCTTGCTGGAAGACACGCCACTGCAACAGCGCTAGGATTTCGACCCACGGCCGGCGGCGCTGCCTGGTTTCATCATCTTTTGTTTCTCTCTCCCCCATTTTTTTGCTAAGACATTTATTGCTGCTCTGGAAGTTTTGTGACTGTGGTCGACAGTTGTGGTGTCCGCGGCTCCATTGGCGATGGTTGTGTAACTCATATGGATAAATTTGTGCTGAATTTTTTTTTTTGGGATCTTATTGGCGCTGCTCCGGCAGCTTTGTGATGGCTGTGCGGCCAAATGCAGTGGCTTGGTTGTGGCGGCATTGCCCCACTGTTTGGTTTTTGCAGTTGTGTGGGATTATGGATGACACCTTGGTGGCTACAGCAGCTATAGGTGCTCTGATGTGGGCTGTGACTCTTGGGCAAGGTCGGAGAGATGAACAGTGAGAAAGGGAAGTTGGCGGCAGGAAAAATTACAGATTTGCCCATGCCAAAATTCGAAAATGGCATGTGGGGTGCACATGCGGACTTAAGGTCCAAATTTGAATGGACATCCAATTTTGGAGCTGTTTGCAACGGTTTTGTTAACCTCAGGGGACACTATTGCAAAAGTTGTAAACATAGGGAGTAAAGTACAAAAACGTGTAAACCATAGGCGATAGCTTTGTAATTAACCCAATTTGTGAATTACTCTTTCCTTGTTATTCCATCTGTGCCCCTGCTTTTTATTGTTTAAAGATCATGTGTTCCACATTTTCAACTAAAAATCGAGTAGGAAGTTGGTAATAAACTTTTAAACTCCTAAGAGTCAAAACTGTGCTTCTTGCATAACTTTAAAACTTAAAAAGCTGAGTAAATAATTTGCTCAAAGGTAGGGGCAAAGTAGCATAATAAGCCTACGTGTAAGCAATAAAATGCAATTCTATAATCTCTTTCACCTAGCTATATAGACCCTGCAAATGCATGGGTTGGGATGTAATTTTGTTTTCTCGTCAATGATATATTTAGCGTAGTTACGTTTTGAATTTGGAAAAAAAAATACCAAAAATGAGTTTCACTGATGTAATGCATATGTACATGATAAAGGATAATATCAACATCACTCGTGTATTTGAATTTCTTGAATAAATTATCTCACTAATGAAGACATTTAGAATCGTATTCACGATAACTACAAAAATATTGAAAATGTATCTCATTTCGGTGCAATACAATGGTAATAAAAATATTTCTAATTTTGACCAACATATGCTGAGTTTATTGTCCTTTCTATTACCATTAAACTTTTTCGTGTATTGAAATCTAGTGAAGAATGTTTTCATATCCATAATAGGATCGCCTAATATGCTATGAGGCTAGATTCATACTGATTTTAATAAATTCACACTCAAACTTTTGTTGAGTTGATAGGATGCATGAAATCTTGAATGAGATTGATGAAATTGTGACTTAGATTTACTGAATAGTGTAGTTTCGTGAAATGTTTGAATGAATATTTGTTTCATTAAAGTATTATCTATGCATGACAGAAATGTGTATTATTTTCTAGCATTCACCTACCAAGATAATTATATTACTTATGGGTATGTTTTGAGAGAACATGTATTAGATTTGTCACGACTCCAATTCACAATTGGGCCCATGAGTTGGATTTGACCGACCACAGGTTCACTGGACTCTCACCAAGCGCTCTGCCATGCCTTACTCGCTAAAACGAATAAAAAATGCACAGAAAACCAAAGCTAAAATTCCATGTAAAATCTGCTTTTGAAATACAACTATAATCCTTCTAATTTGTAGGTAAAATCTAGCGCAATTAGTCAAATGTTGTTTTAGTACAATGCGTTCAATTCCCTTAGATAACCCCTACTATTATGTTATAGTAAAGGCGTCAATTAGTGTAATTATTCCGGTGAGCATATAGGTTATAAGACAATAAATGTAAAAAACATAAAGTAAGAAAATCAGAAAAAGTTTCAAAAGCAAAATACAATTTTGTATTCTGTTTTAAAAAGGCTTCCTACATAATTTTGAAACTTAGAAAGCTTAATAAGTGATTTGCTTAAAGGAAAACTACGAAGCAGCATAATAAGCATAATTGTTATCAACAAAAATGCAATCTATATTCTCTGTCAATTTGTCTGGGGGTTAAAGTTAGGCTTGGGTTTTAAATAGAATGATCATCACATTTCATCCTTGTGATGGTACGGCATCCGAACAGGTCAACCGATTACATAGTTAAGCTAACTTTGAACTTGCAGGTACTATTCCCTCAACGATCTTCAACATATCTACACTGCAAAAGCTGTCAGTTGTATCCAATCAACTCTCGGGGACACTACCCTTCTATGCGAGCCATCAACTACCCAACCTTAAAGGGCTTTATATTGGATACAATAGCTTGTCTGGATATTTACTCGACTCGATTTCAAATGCTTCAAAACTAACTAGCCTAGACCTAATGGCTAACGATTCCAGTGGTATAGTCCCTAACTCACTTGGTAATCGGGGACTCCTGGAGGTCCTTAATCTGGTGGACAACAATTTCATCAGTGAACCATCATCTCCAGAATTGAGTTTCATCACTTCCTTGACAAACTGCACGAAACTAAGAATCTTGGCTATTAACGGTAATCCTATAGCTGGCACCCTTCCAATTTCTATTGGAAATTTATCTACTTCTCTCCAAGAGTTTAACGCATACAGATGTAGAATCAGAGGAACCATTCCTAACGAGATTGGTAACCTGAGTAGTTTGATTGCGTCAAATCTCTTTGGAAATGACTTGAGTGGATCTATTCCAAATACCATCAAAGGGTTGCAGAGGCTTCAAGTGGTAGAGGTTAGTGATAATAAGCGACGAGGGTCCATTCCAAATGACCTTTGTCAACTCCCTAATTTATATATTAACCCTAAAAAGGAGAATTTGCTTTAAAACCCCGAATTTTAATTATTATTTTTTTCTAGTTTATCCATAAATTTTAATATCATTAGAAGACCCCAAATTAATCGGATTAATAGTCGGAATTATGCATTCTGATAAACTAAAAAGAAAACACGAATTTGGGGTGTTACACTCTCTATATATCTCTCTCCAACTTCTCTCATCCTACCGCCACTACCCCTACCTTCCCCCTACCCCGCCGCTGCTACCCCCACCCCTCCCCCTACCTCACCATCACTACCCACCCCACCTTCCCCGTCGCCCCAACCTTTCCCCCACCCCGCTGTGCCGACCCCACCGCCACTGCCCCACCCTCTCTCCCTACCTTATCATCTCCCCCAACCCCTCCCTTTAACGAGTAGGTGCCCCCATCCTCCCCCACCCTGTCGTTGTCCACCCGCCCCCTTCACCCACCCCTTCATCACCCCCACCTTCTTCCTTACCCCGTCGATGCCTCCCCTTAACCTGTGGTTGCCCCTATTCCCCCTCACCCCACCGTCGTTACCCCCATCCTCCCCCAACCCTGTCACCACACATATGTGCTGAAACCCTAACTCTTTTTCTCCACCTTCCCCCACCCTACAGCCACTGCACCTACCTTCCTCCACCCCGTCACCGCTGCACTCACCTTCCCCCACCCCCTTGTCTCCCTCACCCTCCCTTCCCAGCCCCTCGTCGCCCCCACCTTCCCTCCACTCCTCACCCCCTCGTCTCCCACACAGATCTCTGTGTGTGGACACAGATCTGGAAAGCAGATCTATGTCGCTGCCTCCCCTTAACCTATGGCTACCCACATCTCCCCCCCACCCCACCGTCGCTACCCCCATCCTCCCCTAACCCCGTCGTCACACATATCTACTGAAACCCTAACTCTTTTTCTCCACCTTCCCCCACCCCTGCTATCGCTGTACCCACCTTCCTCCACCCCGCCACTGCTGCACTTACCTTCAACCCCCTCCCCCTTCTCCCTTACCCTCCTCCCCAGCCCCTCATTTCCATGACCTTCCCCCTAACCCCCAGTCTCCCACATAGATCTCTATGTGTGGACACAGATCTGGAAAACAGGTCTGTGTGTGAAAGAAGGATTTTGACCACTATAAGGAAAATGAATGAAGGATTTTGAACCCTAAATGCAAACCCTGAAAAAGAAAAAAAAGTACACATTAAAAAAATAGATTTTAAATCTGTAACAAGGGCAGTATTGGTTTTTCAAAAACATGTAACGGATGACATCATCAAAATATACGATTTTTTAACGGACTAACGATGGAAGGACACGGCTAATATTTTTTGAAACTTATTGTCCTTGACTGTAATTTCACCATAACCTCAGGGACACTGTTATAATTATTCATATTGGTTAAGTATTTATGGTATAACAAACAATAAACCAAGTCCACATGGACTAAAATAAGGACAAGGCTGATGAAGATATGTGAAAAGCATGACCAGAACATGAAAAAGGGGTACACGGCTGTAACATGAAAAGGGTACATGACTGTAACATCAAAATGCAAAGTCAGGCTACGTTGTTTTTATGGCATGCAAAATGAGGCAACAATTGATGAAGGCTGACACACCAAACAAAACTACAGTAAAAGCAAAACAACCAAACAAAAATTCAGTTGCCACAAGTGAATACTAACTATGTAAGGCACGAAATCTGAGATAGATAATCGAACACAACTCAACTACTGCAAAGGTGAATGCTACGGTACAAAGCACAAAAATCGAAAAAGAAAGGCATTACAAATGGCAATTAAAATGGCACCGTGATAACATGAAAACCGAGACTGCTAAATTAAAGAATTAAACCATTGAATGAATAATTGATCCAATGCCGATTCTGATTTTAAAAAAATTAACCCTTACCTTTGATCGTGACTACACCCAAAATCTAATCTTCTCAATCTAATTGTGTCTAAAGCCCTAAAATTAACACACCCAAAGGTTCCAATTAAATTCTAATGATAACGAAAATTCGTAGACTACTATGAATCTCAAATCAATAATCAAATTAAATTTTTACCTCAAGAAATTTGCAAAATCCCAAGAATTCTCTTTCTAGGGATTCTTTGGAAATTCTTCTGAACTTTGATGTGCTCTTAGGGTTCCTAGAGGATATATATATATATATATATATATATATATATATATATATATATATATATATATAGTATCAATAACATAAAAGAAAATATACTTATATTCTTAAAAATAATAAAAAAATACATAATATCCATTATGTCCCAAACTCTCTTCTTCTTTTTTATTTTTATATATAAACATTTAAATATGTGGAGTCTAACATTAAGGGTACGAAGGGTGCACCAGACTAAGCAATGTAATTGATCTCCAGATGACACCAGGACAGCTTGTCCTGATTAATGATGTTTACAGTACGAAGGGTTCTTGCATATTCCAATAAGTTTGAATTTTGGCTTCATTTCTAATTTACTCGTATAGCTTCATTGCTAGACTGTGTTTCACTTACATACAAGAAAAATGACAGAAGAAAAACTCTTAAATGACTTAAAAGTAAAGAGGGAGACTCGAACGGTGGGTGACTAAAGGGTATGTTATATATATATATATATATATATATATATATATATATATATATATATATATATATATATATATATATATATATATATATATATATATATATGTAGAATTGCACTTCAAAAACAACGAATCAGTTACAAGAGTAGTAAGTTCTCACATGCAACTAAACCTAGAGAACATTTCTACTATCCAAAAACCTGTGAAACTAACTTATAACGGCTTTACATCGCCATTGCTAAATTACACTATAGTACATAAATTAACATCAGAAGAAGAACTCAAGCTGATGGATCCACGTTACAATTATGCAAAAAGCAAGGAGTCCTGACTTTTTCTACCCTTTTTTTTTCTTCCCTTCCAACTATTACATGTATAAAGGAAATTAACTAAAATGAGCTCCGCAAAATCTCACCCAATCTCCATTACTGCCCAGCAAGAATTGGTGCCAAAGCAAACATCCACAGCCACACCACCACCTTCATCGTTTTCGTACAGCTCGAGAGTGACTGAATAGGACTGAATAATCACCCCACTTTCCAAGCAGCCCACATTCCAGCCAAATTGTGTAAACAACACAGATTTCCACATGATGCTTCGGGCTTATTGACGACTATCAAGCATCACATTAACAACAAAATAAACATAACATACACATATTCGAGCTTAATCACTTACATACAAGCATTTACCAAGCATGCAACATATTACGAAATTGCCCAAGGGGGAGGGGGAAACCACCACGATTTGGGGGCAGGGGCAGCCAGTGAAACCGGGGGAAGGGGACGCCCAAATCTAGATGGGGGAGGGGACGTAATATCATCAACAAGAAAATGAAAGTAATTCAAGCAAGCACACAACAAGTCAATTAAAAGCCGAGAAACATCACTATCAACCACCCCGGCGAAGGTTCCGGCAGTCGCCGGCGACTGCCAGTGACGGTGGGTCACCCAGCCTCAAAGTTGATCAGATCTACAGTTCCACGGTAAGGAAGGGGTAGGCCTCTGATAGTCCATCTCTGCCGCCGATCAGAGGTGCCAGGGAGGTCAGTCGGGATTTTCGTCGGAGCTGAAGTCGCAGCCGGTCCTAGGTGCTCAGTCTGTCTTAGCCATCGATCTACCTCGCCGCTACTGGATAGTCGCCCGGCAGTCGTGATGATCGCCGGTTGAGACTTCGCAGCCGTGATCTACCTTTCACGGCATCAGATGAAATCAATAATCTAAAAAAGAAGGACTCGATTGGTATCTATTTTGTTTTCAGTTTTTTGGGCGTGGGCGTAGTTAGTTTGCAAAATTTTCAAAACTTCAACTCGTTGGGTTTGGTAGAGTTGTGGTTTTTTAAAAATTCACAAGAGTTGCCAAACTAGGACTATTTTCAAAAACGAGGTTTTGTTTTTTTAATCTTCTCCTTCGGCTCAGTCGCCGGACAACTCCACCGCACAACACATCCATCTCTGTCCGAGTCCATCAGGACCACCGTCAGCTCATTCCGCCTCCATATCTCATCTTCACCTCAATCCCATTGGTAATAGTAGAAGACAAGGCGATGCTTCAACCGGCAAAGCTACCGATTGCAATGGTATCTCCCTTCTTTTTGTTTTCTTTTGCTCGTTGTTTGTGTGTCGTCGATCTGCTTCATTTTTGCTTTCTCCCCCCTGGATCTATGCTGTTTTTCTTGGTAGTAGCCTTCTCATGGAACTTGTAATTGCTTGTTCATGGGACAGATCCATCGTTAATTGTGATGGATTTCTTGTTATATTCCCCCCCCCCCCGGGGAATCGTTTTCTCCCAGGTCGTGGCTGAGCTGCCTTGGGAATGCTACAGGTTCTTGCAGGCTTCACTTGGTGAAAGCCTGTTAACCGTTTGGAAGTCAAAGACTACTTCCAAGTTATGAGACTTATAGGTATATACAAGTTGTATAGGGTCAACAGATACAAGTTCTTGTATGTAAATATAGGAATTGAGTGTTGGATTACGGATATAAGAAAGTAGGTATATTTGTGTAATATCACGGCTTTGAGTCGTGCAAAACTTGCAAGACACCATTTTTCTTTTTATATCATTGTTGTTGACCTTTTATACACTTATGGTACTAGTATGGAGCATGTGCGTTGCACGTGAATGTAATCGAGAGTAATTTTTTATGTTTATATTATTAATTTTTTTAATTAAATAATATAATTTAATTATATTTTTTTTATTTTGTGACTTGTTCTAGAATAAATGTATATTTGTTATTTGCAATCGTGATCAATGTTTGAAAATCTTCTTTGTAGGCTTCTGAATTGAAAAAATATTCGATGTTGCTATTGAAAAGAAAAGTAAATGGAAAAACTAAAAGAATCAATATACGTCTTTGTTTTTATAATCTGTTAGATTGGTTTATGATATACAATTAAGATTTATAATTTTTATCATTTTATTATAGTTTGGTTTGGTTTGGTTCTGTGAGCTTTCTAGATTTCTTTTTTCCTATTCATCACGAGAAGACAAAAATAAAGAATTCTTTATTTATTTTAAGAACAAAGAATTCCATTTAATAATAAACAAGAAAGAAGAACTCAAAGCCTAAACATGACAAATTTTTTTTTTTTGCATATAGAAGTTTACAAAGAAAGAATTATTGCCTGTTGATTCTGACATTGAGGGAGGAAGCTAGTTCCTTTTCTTTTCAAACACCAAAAGAGGGAAAATAAGTTTTTAACGAACAATCAATGAGAAGTTGTTCGTAACATTATATATGTCAAAACCAACATTCAAAATATAAACAATTACTATGCATGTGTATATAAATCAATTATACATAAAACAATATATATGAATGTTATGATTAATGTACGTTTCTGATTTCAATAATAAGATGCAGTGAATGTACATAAAATCAATAATCTTGTGTTATGAAAGTCACTCATGATGTAGGCAGTAGGCTTTCAGCTTTTAGCATGTAGAATAAGAAGATGTAGTTTTATTACTTTATTATATAATATCATCTTAATCTTCATTAAAGTGGTCTTCTTTTTTGCGCACTGGATCTGAATGGTTTCCATCATTTACTTGTGCTGGATATTATTTTTGAACTTCATGTGCTATCAGTCTTGCTCGGATTCTATCATTTTTAGCTTTTTTGTCTATCCTAATGACGAAGCTTAATTGTTTCCCTTCTATTTTCTGAAAGTTCTTTCCATTTTACATATAATTTTTGTGAACCTTCTTTGATTGTATCAATTTGGAGATTGGATATCCAATTATAAGTTTTGTTGCGTCGAACAATGTTTTGAATGTCTCCAATTATAATTAGCTTCAGCATGTACCTGCTTTTATCAATATTATTGACTTAGCAATATTTCTGTTAAAATAAACAAATATTCTTCATTTTTCTAGTTTACCTTGATTCGTAAGATATTGAAAGTTCACATTTTTCATCCCTAAAGCCCGTCCTTTTTCTACGGTTGTAACTTTATTGCAGCATCTTTTGCACGCTTAGTACTATGATTCTTCTTTGTTCTCACTTCTCAATAGTCATTAATCTCGCAATAAAAGGAGCACTACAATTTATGTATAAAGCTGTTGTTAATTCGCGCCATATTTAAGCCCTTTTTTTTCATTTTTGATGCATATTAACATTGTTTTTCATTTTTTCTGTTTTTGCTTTTTCAACAATTTTTTGTTTCTTAACTGATTTTTCAGGTATTTCAGTTTCATTGTTTTGTTTTTTAGTTTTTTAATTGTTTAATTATTTACTAATCCAAAAATGCAAGAAAAAGAAAATATATCACAGTTCTCATTGTTAAATATTTTGAGAACATTCATTATCCAATGTTTATTTCATTTCAATCAAATTAAAAGTGAGTAATAAAGGGATTTTTTTGTTTTGTTTTTCTTTGTCACGAGACTTTTCATTTTCCAATGTTTAGAATAAGTTCATTATCCAATATTCATATAATTTCAACCAAAAAAGGAGTCATAAATGAAGGGTATGATTGTTATTGACGTAATTAATGGAGGAAATGATTTATAACATTCGTACTTTTATAGGTAGTATAAATAGATTATTTGTTTAATTATGTGACAATGTATCAAAAAAAAAAAAAAAAAGCCTCCAAGTAGTTGTCCTATCAAATGCATTAGTTTTACATTTTTTTTAAAAATTGAAACTCTATCAAACTTTCAATAGTTTTTAAACAGGTGAAAAAAAAACTAAAACTTTTTCAATTTTCAAGGGAAAAAGAAAAACTGAAAACTCTATCAAATGCTATCAAAGTCTCCTTAAAGGTAATACGATAAGAATTGCCAGGGTTATTTCTGTTTGAATTTGGGTCATACTCGATAAGGATCCCTGTAATGGTGACATGACCATAAATGGTGACATAACACTAAATGTTATTTCATTATAATACAAGATATTGGTTCAGTAATCTAGATAAGACCTGATTGGTTATATTTAATGATTTTTGTATCAATATGTTTGAGTATCAGTATATTTTGGTAGAGTTAAGGTTGGAAATCGTAAATCTCCCTTTGTCTTGAAATGGTCAAAGTAGAGGTGTCAAAGGGCCGAGCTTGGGCCGGCACAGCCTGAACCCAGAGGGCCAGAAAAAGAGCGGGGCCATTTAGGGCTTCGTGCCTTAGAAATTGGGTCGGGCCCAAATCTAGGAAATGGAGGCCTTGTCCAAGCCCAAGCCCTAGGCCCTAACATTAGGTCAGGCCCTTTTTTTTTAATTTCCTTTTTTGTACTGCAAAAATATTAATTCACGAAAAATGCAATTGATAGGCCCTAAACCATACAATATCTCTCCCGTGGTTATTGAAATGTCTTAGAGCTTTACTTTTAGTCTATTTGAGAATATTAATTAGCAACAAAGAGTAATTTTTTTTCGCAAAAAGACAATCTTTTCACAAGAGAAAATATAAGTTTAGTCATGAAGTTTTTTATTATCTAAACTCAATAATGGATACCAACAAAAAAATTTTCAATGATATCTCTAAAAATTTTTACTCAAACATACCTCTAACTTTGCATTTTACATAGTATTAAGTATCTCATTATAAGCATTATAAGCATGCATCATTAGACCACTTTTACCATGAACTTTCCCGTGCTTTTTCTGGAATTATGTTATCCATTTCCATTGCCTACATTGTGTTGTTTCTAGTCCTAGACAAACAAACATATATTTTCTCTTCATAATTCCATGAAACTAATGCAGAGGAGCATTGCAAGTAAAAGTAGATAAAGAAGAAGGAACCATGATCATGAGCTGAAAAGAAATGTGCGTGTCCAAAAAGTTAAGTTAAAAGAGAAAAATATGAGGTAGAAAGAGAATGAGGCGCGAGAAAGAAGGAGAAAAGAAAAAAAATAGGGCTAATTACACCTATGTCCCTGAGGTTAAGGGTAATTATAGTCAAGGACACTAAGTTTCAAAATGTAACATTCTGTGACCAAAAGTGTTTCACATGTATCGCCCGTATCCATCCGTCAGGTTTTCGTCCAAAATGTGTACTTTTTAATGATGTCAGCAATATGTATTTTTAAAATGACAAAACTACCCTTGCACTGTATATACTGAGTAATTTTTAAAAAATTTAAAGTATACTTTAAACCTTGATTTGAAGATTAGGGTTTTAAAACTCTAAAATTGGCGAGTTCCTCTCTATTCAGTTGATTTGAACATATCAAAATTTTGGGGAGAATGAACAGATCAAAATTTCAAAACCCTAAATTTCAAATTAGGGTTTTGAAAACTTGATTTGCAGATTAAGAAATTTGAAACCCTAATTTTCATTATCTCCCCCCCGCCCCTAATTCGCCGGCAGCCCCATTACCGGCCGCACAAGCAGTCGCCAGAGACTAACTCCGGTCCCCGCGCCTTCATCGAATCGAGCCTCTGCAAGCATCGCCCCGAAGCCACCGTGCCGCTACACCATTACAACCATCTGATCGATGTTGTCGACAGACCTGTCGACGGCCAGCAACTCCGATCAGCAGCCCCATCACCAGCGATTAACTCTAACGCTCATTCACCGAGGGCCATTACCAACGCCTCCGCAACCATCGCGCCGCTGCCATTACCGCCCGGGATTTATCACCAGCGCCATCTCGAGGTCAACCGCCCCTCATTTTCTGATCGACCAGTGAAGGTGACACCGGTGACGGGGAAGGGGAAGGGGGAAGCACTAGCGACAGGGAGGCACAGGCTACGGGGTGCTACGGGGATGTGGTTGGGGGGGAGGTTGTAATTGCATTAATGGCATTAAAAATAAGATGAAGAGTAATGGCATTAATGGAAGAAGATGAAATAATGGCATTATAAAATAAATAAGGTTCCAACTTAGGGGCAATAAAGTCTTTTCATTAAAACCATTAGGATTTTTAGGGTTCCGTTTGGTCAACGAACACAAGTGTAATTTGTCCAAACTATTGTCATTGCCTATAATTACCCCTAACCTCAGGGACATAGGTGTAATTAGCCCAAAAAAATAACTCAAAATGGTTTAGAGCCAGATTTAGGGCCAAAGGGTTGGGCCAAAATAGGGCCGAAAAGGGGGCCAGAACCGGGCTAAAGGCCAGGCTTGACCTGGGCCTTTTTAGGGTCGGGATGGGCCGGGCCAAATTTAAAAGATATTAGACCTGACCCTAACCTTGGCCCAAGGCCCTAAGGATTAGAGCCAAAACTATTCATCTTTAAGGCCAGGCCAGTCCGGGCCTATTTAGGGCAGGGTTGGGCCGGCCTGCGGGCAGCCTGCCCTTTTAACATCTCTGGACCAAAGGTACTAGACTTCCACAAGTCAATGGGGCAGTCAAGTCCTCACCAACTTAAAATGCAAGTCTACCACGAGCCAAGTCTATGCGGTAGTCAAGTCCTAACCAAAATTTGTGCCCTATAATGCAAGTCTATGTTGAGTCAAGTCTACGTGGTAGTCAAGTCCTCACCAAAGTTTGTGCCTCATAATGCAAGTCTACCATGAGTCGAGTCCATGCAAGTCAAGGTTCCGCCAAAGTTTGTAGATGAGTTGCCTAACAGATTCACCGGAACCGTACTACCATGGTTATGTAATATATCTCAAAACTTAAGAGACTGATTTTTTTAATGTATAATTATCTCCAAGGAAAGTTTCTAGACGAGGTTGGCAATCTCATCGATCTATTGGTGTATTTCGTATACACAAGATATTTTCTTCGTACGTTTCTAGCTTTTTGGGTGACGTAATCATATATATACATTTCTTTAACAATGTTATGATGACCTTTTTTTTTTCATTAAAGAGAGTATAAAGTTAGATGAATTTGTCATAAAAGAAATTGCTTATTGTGCCAAACTTCCTTGTCATTGGAATGTATAGATAAAACAATGAAGTTGAGTTATCAGGTGAAAATATGAAAAACTCCAAAGGATGGTACAGTAGCAAAGGCTTTGAGGTATGGCCTTGAGGTCTCAAATTCATATCTCCATATAAATTGCAGTTCTGACTATTTAGAGAGAGAGAGAGAATATGACTTGGGACAAGATTCGTCGACGAAGTCCACTTCGTGAAGAAATGTACTCATTGTCGACAACTATTAAAGAAATAGTTGTCGACAACTTAGCTACAGTATTGAAGAAATGATGCATTTAGCTACAACTTCGAGCTCAAAATCCCCAAAGAGATAGATAGGTAATAATAATCATCGCAGCCTAATAGGTGAAAAATATAAATCAAATAAAGAAGAAAAGAGATGAGGATCTTGCTGCTCCAAACGACATCCCCTGCTGCCTACCATGATATTGGCGTTGACCTGTGCACCAGAGTGGCCTATGGAAAGGATGAATATGAGAATTTGTTGTCACACTTGTTTATATATGGAAAGGATGAATATGAGAATATGTCGTCACACTTCTTTATGTATGATAGGGAACTTAAAAAATTTGAAGGCGTGGGTGTCTAACATTTTCTTTCTTTTTGTGCTACCCAAGATTCTTTAGAGTAACCTGTTATGTTCATGTCTTCCTCTGACAAGAAATTGACAACAATGCATATCGAAAAAACTTCTCCAAGCAAAATCTCTTTTGGTGCCTATTGGATAGATTATGTACGGTGTTATCTTCCTTAACGTTTGACAATTCCAATATTAACATTCCTAGAAAATCCTAAGCCAAGACAAGAGGTGTTTCCTAAACTATAAGTCAGAAATCAATGTGAATATCGCTGTCCATATGAATGTAGGGACCTATCTTTGAGTGTAAGAATTGATTGAAGGGAGACGATTCTTGTGCTGATGGTCAAGGCTTATTTATGCATGCATTACATAGTGACACACGGTGGCCCTTGATGGCACAAGGAAACCGTGTGTGGCACTCGACTTGCCGCACGCAAGAAGAGTCCGCCAACCAATCTCAACAATTTATAGCAAGCAGTGCATCAACATCGCATAAAACAGTGCACAAAGAGTAAATTTCAACACGAGGGCAAAACGGTCACAAATATCTCCATTACTTCAATAGCATCATTACAACTTACAAAAGGCTTTGTTTGCATCCACAGTGTGCAATCTAGCTAAAACGGCAAGCTAAAACAAAGCAAGGGACTCTCGGGTATGGGTGTGCATGACTCCCATATAGTACCATTAGGAGGTAAAACTAAAGTGACAGTAGTAGACGTAACTATGTGCGAGGAGTCATAGTGCCCCTTTTTAGAGAAATACAACTCGAAAAGACTTGAAATTTTACAGGGAAACTTAAATATATACAACGGTGGTCTCCACCAAAATTGAGCAAAAACGCACGCCTGGATCTTTAGATCTTCACTGTTGGCTTTTGACGTGCGCGGGCACTGCAATTGGGCGCGCGGGCGCTGTGCTTGACGGGCGCATGGGCGCGAGACTTGATGAACTTGTGAGGGCGCATGGGCGCCTGTTGGAAGGGCGCGGGGGCGCTGAGCTGGATGGGCGCGGGGGCGCAGTGCTAGGCGGGTGCAAGGGGCAGCCCGTGACATTCTCCCCCACTAGAGCTGTTGACGCCCTCGTCAACTTCTGCATGTGGTAGGCTTCAATCTTGTCGGCGTAGGCTGATAAGTCTGCTGCTCGTTCCCAAGTGTTTTCTTCATCCATTTGTCCCTGCCACTTGACTAGGTACTCCTGATGGCGTTTGCGGGAAGCTATAATCACTCTATCATTCAAAATAGCTTCGGCAACTCGTTTTCCTGCTGCTTTGGGTTTGAGTCCTTGTCTCTTGATTTGGCCCCTGGAGGGGTTGGCTGTGTCTTCATAGAATGGCTTCAACATGCTGACGTGAAAGACGGGGTGGAGCTGGCGGCTCCACCAATGAGGCGGATCAACTTTGTAAGCCATCTTGCCTATCTTCTTCACTATAGTCAGGGGTCCCTCATATTTCTGCAAAAGACGAGAGTCTCGTCCCCTTAGAAATTTGCGATCCTGTTGCAGTAGCTTTACCATAACTTTGTCGCCCACGTTAAACTCTTGAGATCTCCTGTTCTTGTCAGCGTGTTTCTTCATTCTTCTGGCTGCTTTCTCAAGGTAGGAGTGAGCTAGATCTATATTCTGCTTCCATTCTTCACTGAAGCTTATGGCCCTTGGGGATTTCCCGGCATTGGGGACGTTTACCGTGTGGGGTAGTAACGGTTGTTGTCCATTTACAATCTCAAAAGCACTCTTCCCTGTCGAAGAGCTTTTGCGTGAGTTGAAACACAGCTGGGCAACATCCAGTAGCTTGACCCAATTTTTCTGTGTTGCACTGACAAAATGGCGGAGGTACTCTTCTAACACGGAATTGAACCGTTCCGTCTGACCGTCTGATTCTGGATGATAACTTGAACTCATCGAAAGTTGGGATCCGAATAACTTAAAGAGTTCAGTCCAAAAGTTTCCAGTGAAGCGGGAGTCCCGATCACTGACAATGTCTTGAGGCATTCCCCAATACTTCACCACATACTTAAAGAAAAGTTGCGCTGTGTCTTCGGCTGAGCAATACTTGGGTGTTGCGATAAAGCTCGCATACTTGCTAAACCGATCAACGACAACAAGAATTGTGCCTAAGTCTTCAACCTTCGGCAGACCAGTGATGAAATCCAATGACACACTCTCCCACGGTCTCTTGGGGACCGGCAGCGGCTGTAGTAACCCTGCCTTCTTCTTACGCTCCACCTTGTCCTGCTGACAAGTAAGGCATGTTTTCACATACTCTTGCACTTCATCCCCCATTTGGGGCCAGTAGTAACCTTGTTGAAGGAGAGCTAATGTTCTTTCTCCTCCGGCATGGCCTGCCCAAAGGGTGTCGTGACATTCTCGAATCAATGTTCGTCTCAGATCATCGACTCGGGGAACGTATACCCGTCTTCCTTTGGTCATCAGCAAACCATCTTCTTGCCAAAACTGTCGAGTTTTACCGCTCTCGATCAGTTTCAGTAGTTGTTGGGCAACCGGATCCCTGGTAAGGGCCTTCTTGATCTTCTTTCCGATGTTGATGGCAACTCGGCTATCTGCTCTAACAATAGCATTCATGGCCATCAATGCCACCTGATCTAGTTCGGCTCTCCTGCTGAGGGCGTCTGCTACGCTGTTGGTTGAGCCTGTCCTGTACTCGAGCATGAAGTTGAATTCTGCCAAAAGTTCCTGCCACCTGGCCTGTTTCGAAGTGAGCTTAGATTGACTCAAGAAGTGGCTCACTGCAGTGTTGTCCGTCCGCACTATGAAGCTAGAACCAAGCAGGTAGTGCCTCCAAATTCTGAGACAGTGTACTACCGCGAGCAACTCTTTCTCATGAGTGGTGTAGCGACGTTCTGCTTCGTTGAGCTTCCTACTCTCATATGCCACCGGGTGGCCTTCTTGCATTAGAACCCCTCCTAGTGCAAAGTCAGAAGCATCTGTATGAACTTCAAAGGACTTCGACACATCAGGGAGAGCAAGTACCGGATCTTCAGACATAGCCTGCTTCATAGCCGAGAAGGCCGATTGACACTCCTTGGACCATTCCCAAACATTGCTCTTCTTCAAAAGTTCGGTTAGGGCATGGGCCATTCTCGAATAATCTCGGACAAACTTCCTATAATAGTTGGTCAATCCAAGGAAAGATCTCAGTTCTGAAACATTCGTTGGCGGCTGCCACTCCTGTATCACTTGAACTTTACCTGAGTCCATCCTTATCTGACCCTGTTCTATCACATGGCCCAAGAATTTAATCTTGGTCTGGGCAAAAGTGCATTTCGACAGCTTCACGTATAGCTCGTGCTCCCTCAGTCGGGCAAGCACCTTCCTCAAGTGCTTCAGATGCTCGTCCAAGCTGGAACTGTAGATCACAATATCATCGAGATACACCACTACAAAATCGTCAATGTAGTCCCGCAAAACTTGATTCATCAAGGTGCAAAATGTGGCCGGGGCGTTGGTCAAGCCGAACGGCATGACCAGGAACTCATACGCCCCGTATCTGGTGACACAAGTTGTCTTCGCCTCGTCACCTTCGGCAATTCGGACCTGCCAATACCCAGACTTCAAGTCCAACTTGGTAAACACTCTCGCCCTACTAAGCTGATCAAAACAATCGGCGACTAAAGGAATAGGATACTTGTTCCGAATAGTCACCTTGTTTAGCGCCCTGTAGTCCACACACATCCGCAAAGAACCATCTTGTTTCTTCTGGAAGAGGACTGGTGCACCATAAGGCGACTTTGCTGGAGTGATCAAACCCGCATCTAGCAACTCCGTTAATTGTTTTCTGAGTTCCGCAAGTTCTGGTTGCGACATCCGATATGGAGCTCGGGCGGGTGGCTTCGTGCCTGGCACGAGCTCTATCTCATGGTCAATTGCCCTTCTAGGTGGCAATTTCTTCGGCAATTCATCAGGCATCACATCTTCAAAGTCATTTAATATCACTTTAACTTCTTTCGGTAATGGTCCCGATACTTCTTCAATTTCGTCCCACCGTAGCATGGCAAGGTAGGTTGTTTCATCCCGTTTTAATCCCCTTTTCAACTGGAGGGCTGAGATAGAACGCTCTCCCGCCCTAGAAGATATAGTTGGGATGACACACGGTTTATTCCCAAGCATGACTAGCGAGTTGGTACATGGCATCACTGTGGTCTTCGTATCACGCAGAAACTCCAACCCAATGATCAGTTTAAAGTCGTCCATGATGACTACTGAAAAGTTGGTCCTTCCTTCGTATGGGCCAATCTTGATCAAAACAGATCTCGCTATCCCCGCTACTGGCTGTGCGGCGGAGTTGATAGCCTTCACCCGTCCGCACCCTTTTTCTAGAGTTAGACCCAGTCTTTCCACTTCGGTGCTAGAAATGTAATTATGGGTAGCTCCTGTGTCCACCATGGCCCTGATGGCCTTCCCGTTAACCTTGATGTCCACATACATCAAGCCTTTTCCTGGTACATCACCCTTTTTCTTTAGCGGCATGTCTTTGGGCTCTTCTCCAGTCGAGCTCTTTTTGGGGTTCCCAACCTGTGTTGTCACCGCATTACACCACTGAGGAAAGGCCCCGACGGCATCTTCCTCTTCATAATCTTGTGTGTCTGTTTGCTCATCTGTTGGTGGGTGCCTTGGTCGAGAGCCAGATTGTTCCCCACGTTGCACCTGCCCAATGTTATCAAAGAAGGCATTCATCATCTGTCGCTGTGGACAGTTAGCGATTACGTGCGGTCCTTGGCACAAGAAGCAACCCCTGAAAGGAGGTTTCTTCACTTCTCCACTGGTGCTAGCGTCAGGCTTGGCTTTGAACCCAACTCCACTCTTCTGTTGGGTAGAAGAGTTTGACGCCCAACTGCTTTTACTGCCCCAACTTTGGTTTGGCACTGGACCCCCTGGCTTCTTGCCACCAATACCTCTGCTTGGATTTCCTCTCTGAGGGGGTCTCTGTGGCTCGGAGTTGTAATCTGAAAGGCTCTCGGCAGCGATGATGGCTTCATTAAGGTTGTTCACCCGACGTCTATTAAGCTCGGTGCGAACCCATGGTTTTAACCCTTCCATGAAGAAGAAGAGTCTGTCGACTGCGGACATGTCACTGATGTCCAACATCAAGGCAGAAAATGCCTGGCAATACTCCCGGACCGATCCGGTGTGCTTGCATTCCAGCAACGCTTTTCTCGCGTTGAATGCTGTGTTCTCTGGGAAAAACTGACTCTTTAGCTCACGTTTGAGTATCTCCCATGTGTTTATGACGCAAGACCCATCTTCGATCTCTGCGTACTTCTTCCGCCACCATAACTTGGCATCTCCAACCAAGTACATGGCAGCCATCGACACCTTTGTCGCTTCCGAGTCTACTCTGATGGCTCGAAAGTACTGTTCGATATCGAAAAGGAAATTTTCTAATTCCTTGGCATCACGGGCTCCCCCGTAACTCTTGGGCTCTGGCACTCGGGGTCTCGACGAGTGCTCCGCACCCCCAGCGGGTGTGTTAACCACTGCACGACTAAGAAGCTCCACTCGATCCTGGAGTTCTTGAAATTTAGACTCCCAGTCTATACCTTCACTGTGCCGTGCACGGTGTTCCACTCGATCTTGAAGCTCCTGAAACTTCCCCTCCCATTCCATGCTCTCAGCATATCGGGTATTATCAGTGGCTTCAAGATTCACTTCCAACGCATCAAGGCGAAGGGAGAATTGCTTCAGGATGCCCGGAGCATCCTGGTCACTCTTGAACATGTCACGTATCTGTGCTTCCAAAGCATCGATTCTCTCTTTCGTGTTGGCCATAGTTTTGCTTAGCAAACTATCCCACAATATTTTCTTAGCTGAAGCCACGGTCTCTTGGACAACCGCGGCTCTGATACCACCTGACACACGGTGGCCCTTGATGGCACAAGGAAACCGTGTGTGGCACTCGACTTGCCGCACGCAAGAAGAGTCCGCCAACCAATCTCAACAATTTATAGCAAGCAGTGCATCAACATCGCATAAAACAGTGCACAAAGAGTAAATTTCAACACGAGGGCAAAACGGTCACAAATATCTCCATTACTTCAATAGCATCATTACAACTTACAAAAGGCTTTGTTTGCATCCACAGTGTGCAATCTAGCTAAAACGGCAAGCTAAAACAAAGCAAGGGACTCTCGGGTATGGGTGTGCATGACTCCCATATAGTACCATTAGGAGGTAAAACTAAAGTGACAGTAGTAGACGTAACTATGTGCGAGGAGTCATAGTGCCCCTTTTTAGAGAAATACAACTCGAAAAGACTTGAAATTTTACAGGGAAACTTAAATATATACAACGGTGGTCTCCACCAAAATTGAGCAAAAACGCACGCCTGGATCTTTAGATCTTCACTGTTGGCTTTTGACGTGCGCGGGCACTGCAATTGGGCGCGCGGGCGCTGTGCTTGACGGGCGCATGGGCGCGAGACTTGATGAACTTGTGAGGGCGCATGGGCGCCTGTTGGAAGGGCGCGGGGGCGCTGAGCTGGATGGGCGCGGGGGCGCAGTGCTAGGCGGGTGCAAGGGGCAGCCCGTGACACATAGCCATGGCAACACCCAAGCACACTTCGGCTTCTGAGAAATGTTTCAAGGAAGCTCGTCTCTCGAGCAAAAATAAGGTCCAATGCTGCAAGGACTTCTATGTGTATCAGCCAGAGTAGTCTCTCCTTTGCATGACCATAAGATAATTAATCAAAGCTACAACCTCTTTATAAGTCGCGAAAGGAGAGGTGGCAATAGGGACAAAAACTAATGTAAAAGATCAATCAGTAAAATATGAAGTAAAAGGATTAAGAACTAATGTAAAAGATCAGGATATGTATGCAGCACAGTGCAAAGCACATGCTTTGAGTGCAATTAAGCCTGAATTACGAAAGCCTGTCGTAAATTCCATACCCAAATTGTTGAAGAGAAAGTCGTCAAATTTCTTCCTCTCAATATGGGTAAATATGGTTGCTCTGAGAAGACAAATTTTCTTTTTTTGCTTTGATTGCACTGTTAATCTGAAATCACCAAAATTCAGAAAATGTTGTTAACAACTGAAACTTTAATGCATCGGCATGCATGTAAATATCTTTAGCGCCTTTAGCTTCTTATGGAAATTATCGTTGCAAAGCTGTCAATAAAAGTTCGATCATCTAATTAGCAGAGTCGAGACTTCTGGTGTAAAAAGAATATAGTTAGGCTATATTTTTCTTTGTCCCAATCACTAGAATCGTTGCACAATTTGCATGTTGCGATTGTGACATGATGAGAATTCTCAGCCCAATATCGACTTTCAAGCTTAATCGAGCCAATAATTTAGGACTTGGGCGAATTTTCCACACATGAGTCAACCTAGTGGAAGAGGTGCCAAGTTTCCACATATACGGCTAAAGGTATTAGACTTTCGCATGTCTATGCGGTAATCATTGCCTTTACCGCAGTTTGTGAAGAAAGGATATGCAGAAGACCCTGCCAAAGAAATTTCATTTAAAGATAACTGAACTTCGAATGTTTTGCCAGGCAAGCCATTTCACTACCTTGAGGTGAGATTTTCTTACTTTCCGTTTACTATGGCAGCAGTTGTATATTTGGCCCTAATCATGAGTTTCTCGGCGGCAAGTGCGGTAACCAACATCACCACTGATGAACATGCACTTCTTTCCTTAAAAGCCCCTATTACCAACTGGTCCTCCTCTGTTACACATGTTTGTAGCTGGACTGGAGTCATTTGCAATCGCCACGGAAGAGTTGCCACCTTGAATCTATCAAACATGGGGCTAGTAGGCCCTATTCCTCCAAGCATGGGAAATTTCTCGTTCCTTGTTTCTCTTGACCTCAGCAAGAACAACTTCTCTGGCAGTATCCCCAAAGAAATGGCTCGTTTGCGAAGAATCAAAGAAATCAACTTGAATTTCAACGGCTTCAGCGGAGGGCTTCCCATGTGGCTAGATGAGTTGCCTAACCTTGAACACCTCTTTCTTGCAAATAACAGCTTTACAGGCACTATCCCACCATCATTATGGAATATCTCAAAACTTAAGAGTGTCGGTTTGAGCGATAACTCTCTACAAGGAAGGATTCCAGAAGAGATTGGCAATCTCCTCAATCTAGAACGGCTTTCCGTATCTGGCAATGAGTTGAATGGCCAAATTCCATCCAGTCTTGGTAAATGTTCAAAACTTCAGCTGCTGTCATTGTCATTCAACCAATTCACTGGACCGATACCAAGAGAGATTGGGGACCTAACGTTGCTTAAGGAGTTGTATCTCGGTTATAACAACTTGATTGGTATGATGTATGCTTATTGTAATCTCTTTTGGCCTAAATGCAATTTCAACTTTGATTGGAATTCTCAACAATTCGATTCTCGACATACATATTGAGTCTTAAAACCCTCAAATTTATGCTGGGTGGAAAATAATCTCAAACCCATAACTCTTAGGCTTTCACTTTCCTATGCTTAGAAGTCGTACTTTTTGATGAACTGTGAGATCTCTTTTGTTATCAATCAATAGATGTGGGGTATTGGTTGCCAATGTTGAAATTTTTGTCAGAGTTCAAGATTTCAAAGAGGCTTACTATTTTTGCAATTTTGTTACCAAATCTAGAACTGAAAATTATTTTCTGTACAATTTTTAGCTGTTATAATTATGGCTTAAAAATGGCATCGCAAGCTAACTATATTTTTGACCTTTTTCTGCAGGCATCATCCCGCCATCTCTATGTAACTTATCAAAGCTTGAGAACTTTAATTTGCGCGATAATAATCTGCAAGGAAACATTCCACTGGACATTGGTAATCTTCAAAACTTGAAGCAATTTGGCATAGCCAGGAACAAACTAACCGGCGCCATTCCATCAACATTTTACAACATCTTGACACTTAGTACAGTCGGTTTTAGTGGAAATAATCTATCTGGCAGTCTTCCTGCCAATATGTGCACTCACTTCCCAGAGCTCCAAATGATTTTTCTTGATGGAAACAATCTCTATGGCCGAATTCCATTGGGTATATCTGGATGTTCCAAACTTCAAATTCTGGCTTTGTCTGAAAACAAATTTACTGGACCTATACCAAGAGAGATTGGAAATTTAACTATGCTTGAGGTGCTACAACTTAATGGAAACCACTTGACAGGTATGCATAAACTACAACTTTGATTTTTCCACGATCATATAAGTCTTAACACTTAAATAATTGTCGAAGATACACAAGAAAAACCATATGTTACCAAATTCATAGGATATAATAGGTTTTTTTTTTCCTTAGAAAAAAGCTTTTCGCTGATATTTGTATCTTGACCATTTTATGCCTATGTTAGAATTAATTTGTTGACTATTACTATGGAACAATATGCAACCTAGGGCTACAAGGTGTTGAATAATGAATAGTGAATCTTTAAAAAATGTACAAGATACACTGCTAGTTAGAAAACATATTTAGCAACAAATCCACCAAAAGGGAAATCCAGCATAGTATACTTGTTAGGCTTATCATGCTATTTCACCCCTGTTCTTTGAGTTAACTAGTTATCAAGCCCACTATTTATTAAAGTTATTTAGCAAGACCTTATTCAATTTTTATCAATTTAAGAAGTATCTATACCTATTTTGTCCATTTAACTGTTAAAAAGAGCCCCTTGCTTTACATGTGATGAAATACAAATGGCATAAGTAAAAGCATACTAAAAAAAATTAGCCAAAATTTTTCCCGTCTTTCGAATTTTCTTTGTTTTTCTTCAAAATCTAGTAAAAGTTAAACACCAACATTACTAATTATAATAAACTGCCAGGTCATTGTCGTGCTTCCTTCATCCACCAAACTCCTAAACACGACCATCACCGCTATCAATAAACCCATTACGATCCATAGACACCATCAACCAAACCAACCACATCAACAACTTTAAACACCATCAACCAATCCCAACCCAATAACACCCAAAAGTACCATTAACCAAATCCACCCGATAACAACCTGTACCAACCCTAAACATCATTGACCTAATCTGCCCCATCACCATACCCTTACGCCCACATAACAATCCCTAAACATCGTCAACCAAACACATGTCGTCACCCCTAAAAGACCATCATTTAAATCCAACCCATCACACGCTTTACACACCCATCACCTGCTAAAGACCTTCGAACCCTTTTAACTTGATCATTACCCACACCATCACATTACTTACCCCATTACCACCCACAACCTACCCCATCACCACCCACAAATGTGATTGACCAATCACATTACCACGTTTGTAGCCACCACAACAATCAAACCAACACCAACTTTTGCTCCCGTCGAACCCACAACCATTAGCATTAGAAGTAACCACCACCATCACCCCTAGGAATCAACCGTCATCATCACCACCCCCATTAAACTCCTTATCACCTGTGACTGCCATCATCAACAAAACCTAGTATCATTGCGACAAATTCAATAAACCCAACACCACCATTATTGCATCATCCTATTTTCCCACACCCAAATAATTTCCCTCCGTGCTTATATGTTTTACATATCTTTTCTCATAGTCATCACCTCCCCTACACCTGGGCTCCCAATCTTTGGTAGTGGCAAGTGACAATGACCATGTAATGCCACATATCTGGATCAAAGGCCCCAACCCACTACTTGTTTGAACCCTTTTACTTCTTTCTCACACGTTTGCAGATTTTCCTATTGGACATCATGCTCCAAATGTAAGTCTTGATTCACCTAATGAAGAATCCATTACTACCCTTAGATGTAATCTGGCGTGGCTTAGATGGTGGTGGATACTGGATGGTTGTTAAGGGGATAGTAGAGGATTGGTGATGGTGAGGGTGGGATAGTTATTGTGGTGGAGTTACATATGGCCGATGGTGATGACATGAAATTCAGTGGCGCGGGATTGGTTATATATTTGTTAATATGTTTTTATGGTGTTATTCCATCTATGCCCTTGCTTTTTATTGTTTAAAGATCACGTGTTTAACATGTGGACATTTTCGACTGAAAAACAAGTGTGAGGTCAGTAAAAGTACATTTTAAACTCCTAAAACTCAAAACTGTGCTTCCTGCCTAATTTTGAAACTTAGAAAGCTGAGTAAATAATTTGCTCAGAGGCAGGGGACA
This sequence comes from Escallonia herrerae, assembly GCA_033070095.1. Classification (NCBI taxonomy): domain Eukaryota; kingdom Viridiplantae; phylum Streptophyta; class Magnoliopsida; order Escalloniales; family Escalloniaceae; genus Escallonia; species Escallonia herrerae. The sequence continues at coordinate 33,028 of JAVXUP010003622.1, read as the reverse complement.
AAGTAGCATAATAAGTCTACTTGTTAGCAATAAAATGGTTTCACTTAGCTATATAGACCCGTGCATTTGGGATGCAATTTTGTTTTCTTCTCAATGATACATTTTAGCATTGTTACGTTTTGAATTTGAAAAAAAAACAAAAAACAAAGAAACAGAATGAGTTTCACCGAGGTAATGCATATGTACATGATAAAGGATAATAATTGACATCACTCGCGTATTTATATTTCTTGAATAAATTACCTCACTAATGAAGATATTTAGAATCGTATTAACGATAACTACGAAAATCACTACAAGAAAACAGGGTTTTAGCGACGGGATAATCCGTCGCGAAAAGCCAAAAATCCGTCTCTAAAAGAATTAGCGACGGATTCACCGTCGCTAAATATCCCTCGTATAAAAGCCCGTCACTAATAGTTTAGCGACGGAATTTTTAAATCCGTCGCTAAATATGTCATTTTTACCGACGGATTTATTTTAATTAGCGACGGATATTCCGTCGCGAATTATATTCTTTAGAGACGGATTTATATTTTTGAGACGGAATATTCCGTCGCTAAAAAACTTATTTAGCGACGGAATATTCCGTCGCTAAATAACTGATTGTAGGAATACTTTAGCGACGTAATTAATCCGTCGCCAAAAGTCAATTTTTTTTTTGAAATTTTTTTTATTTTTTAATTACCCAAACCTGTAATACAATTTTCAAATCTCAACAACAACGCGCAATAATCAATACAGAAAGAAATATATATAATCAATTATAAAAAAAATTTATAATAAAAAAAATTCATATATGTACAAGCCGGGAACCGGATATAGCCGGTTAGGAGAGGGGAGAAGAGTACAAGGTGGGCACGGGGGGGGGGGAAGCTAGGAACGGGCACGGGAAGGGGCTCATCAGGGGTTCTCGAGTCCCGGATCTGGATCCTGCTGATCCGGGGCCAGGGCGGCCTGTCCAGCAGTGCCCTGCTCCCTGATCATCCGGCACACCACTGTAGCAATGCGCTGGATCTCCTCGTCGTCCAACTGAGGCCGAGGAGCCGGTGTCTGTGGAGGGGCAGCAGGGGGTGAGGACGCTCCTATCACGGCACGAGCAGTCGTGCTAGGCAGGCCGCGTATGCGGCCTTTCGGCCGATTCACGACCTCCGGCGTATCCAGCCATCGCTTCAACCCCCCAGTACTCGCAGCCGTACTAGTGGACGCTGATGGCTGTCCGGACTGCTGCTCGGACCCCCTTAGCTGTTCATACGAGGCCTGCAAAAATAGTGGTTTAACGATATGTTAGGGCATTAATTAACGAAACAGACATTGAGGATAGAAAGAAAAAACATTAACTTAAATAAATTGACTCACATCGATCCGCCGGGCAATATCTGAAATATAGTCGCCCGCCCGGTGCGTCTCGTCCTTGTCCTTCTTCCGCACGTGCATCTGATTATACGTCAGAGCTACGACCTCATCGTCCTCCAGATTTGGGTGCTCGACCGCGTTCTTGTGTCGGACGATGTCGTGTGGCACCGACCCCCCCGTGTGCGTCGGATCTTTGTTCTGTCTGTTCTCAGTCCCGCTCTTACTCTTGGCGTCCCAACCTGGATCCGTAGCCCATCGATCTATCATCTCCCCCATACACGGTGAGATATCCAATGTGGGGGATATCTCGCCATGTCCGTCATCGGGGCACCCGTGGGCAGCGCCTTCTTCGCCCGGTCCCGTGCATCGTGGAGCCATCGGCAGTAATTCTTGCCGATGTAGGCAAAGAAAGCCTGCTGCCCCAGTACCTGCTGCCGAGGCGTGTCAAACGTGAACCCCTCCTGTAAGGCATTCAATAACACAAATTAACAACATATAGGGTGTCGATATGGTGTCCGATACGTGTCTGACACTCCGGACACGTGTCCGACGCCTTTGGACACGTGTCCGAAGCCTCCGGACACGTGTCCGACGCCCACCGACACGCACCTCCAGACACATCAGCATACGTTAATTTGTTTTTTAAATGTCGGACACCGTCGATCAGACGTGTTGTCCGTGTCTGCGCTAACTAACAGGTTTCTCAATCCAATTGGGTCCCATCCTCCATCAACAACCTTAATTCTCAATTCTCAAATGCTCAATGCAATAAAAATTAACAAAAACCACACATTCAATCCAATTGGGTCCCATCCTCCGTCAATAATCTCAATATCTCAAATGCTCAATGCACAATTAACAATCTAAAATCATCAATTAATAATCGCAATTATTTCAAATGCACAGCTAATAACCTAAAATCATCGATCAATAATCACAATTCTAAAACGCACAATTAACAACCTAAAATTATCAAACAAATGATCAATGTTCAAATGGAAAAAAAATGTTCAAAATTCACATATCCGATGCGCTTGAATTATTTGAATTTAGGGTTCGATTGTATTAGGGCATTCAATTTAGGGTTCAATTACTTCAATTTAGGGTTCAATTAGGGGGTTCTATTGATTCAATTTAGGGTTCAGTTGATTTGAGGCATTCAATTTAGGGTTCAATTAGTTCAATTTAGGGTTCGGTTGGATTAGGGCATTCAATTTAGGGTTCAATTAGGGTTCGGTTAGATTGGGGCAATCAATTTAGGGTTTAATTAGGGGTTCAATTAGTTCAAATTAGGGTTCGATTCAATTAGGGCATTCAATTTAGGGTTCAATTACTTCAATTTAGGGTTCAATTAGGGGGTTCTATTGATTCAATTTAGGGTTCGGTTGATTTGAGGCATTCAATTTAGGCTTCAATTAGGGTTCGATTAGATTGGGGCAATCAATTTAGGGTTTAATTAGGGGTTCAATTAGTTTAATTTAGGGTTCGATTCAATTAGGGCATTCAATTTAGGATTCAATTACATCAATTTAGGGTTCAATTAGGAGGCTCTATTGATTCAATTTAGGGTTCGGTTGATTTGAGGCATTCAATTTAGGGTTCAATTAGGGTTCGGTTAGATTGGGGCAATCAATTTAGGGTTTAATTAGGGGTTCAATTAGTTTAATTTAGGGTTCGATTCAATTAGGGCATTCAATTTAGGATTCAATTACTTCAATTTAGGGTTCAATTAGGGGGCTCTATTGATTCAATTTAGGGTTCGGTTGATTTGAGGCATTCAATTTAGGGTTCAATTAGGGTTCGGTTAGATTGGAGCAATCAATTTAGGGTTTAATTATGGGTTCAATTAGTTTAATTTAGGGTTCGATTCAATTAGGGCATTCAATTTAGGATTTACTTAGGGTTCAATTATGGTTCAATTACTTCAATTTAGTGGTCGGTTGAAGTGAATAAACAATACAGAGGCTTTATTATCCTGATGTCATGCAATGGCCCATAATCTATGACCTTTCAGCCTCACCATGATCTATATCGGTGTTACAGACTAACTACCGAATATGGTTTTCTTCCCTACCTCGTCAAGAATTAAGGAAAATTAGAGATAACAAGTTCAAGTTCTTCAATAAGCCAAGATCCGTCAGAACAACAAAGTGAATGACATCATAAATAATTTAGATAATTTATGGCAATTGATAAATTAACAAAAAATTGAACCTAAATTGACATACAAATCTAAATAATTCAGATAATTTAGGGCATGTAACCTAAATTGAAGACAAATTAACAAAAAATTCAGATAATTTAGGGCAATTGACATACAAATCTCGAGGTGGGTACGACGGCGCCGGCGTTGGTGGTGCGGCGGCAGTGGTGGGTTTCCTTGCGCGGCGACAGTGGAGGCTTTGTGGCACGACCGGAGTGCAAGGCTTGGTGGCGCGGCGTCGGGTGAGGGACGGGAGTGTCGCCGAAGCTAGGTCGCCGTAGAGAAGGGTCGCCGGAGGTGAGAACGGCGGTGGGTGGGTGGGAGCAGAATTTCAGAGAGAGAACGGGGAGAGAGAAAGAAACCAGATCTGAATTTAAATGGAGGATCTTTAGCGATGGAATAAGACCGTCGGTGAATGTCTTATTATAAAGACTTTTGCGACAGAATTTTTAGCGACGGTTTTATTCCGTCGTTTAAATAATTTTAAAAAAAAAACTCAAAATTACTAATTTTATAAAAAATATTTAGCGACAGTAATTCCATCGCTAAAAGTCCGCCGTTAAAACTCCGTTGCAAAATAATTTTATCGACGGTGTCTTCCGTCGGTAATAGTATTTTGCAACGGAGTTTTAACGACAGTATATTCCGTTGCTTAAAGACATGTTTAGCGACGGAATACCTTCCGTCGCTAAAACTCCGTCGCAAAATACATATTTTCTTGTGGTGAATATTGAAAAATGTATCTCATTTTGGTGTAATACTATGGTAATTGATTATGCCAATCTATCTAAAGCTACCATCAATGTAACAATATTTCTAATTTTCACCAACATGCTGATTTTCTAGTCCTTTCTATTCCCATTCAACTTTTTTGTGTTTTAAAATCTAGTGAAGAATATTTTCATATCCATATTAGGATCGCCTAATATGCTGTGAAGCTAGATTCATACTAAGTTTAAGAAATTTATACTCAAACTTTTGTTGAGTTGATAAGATGCATGAAATCTTGAATGAAATTGATGAAATTATTACTTAAATTTACTGAAGTCTGTAGTTTTGCGAATTTTTGAAATAAATTTTTGTTTCATTGAATTATCATCTATGCATAATACAAATGTGTATTGTTTTCTAGCATTCACTTTTGTTTCATTGAAGTATCATCTATGCATAATACAAATGTGTATTATTTTCTAGCATCCACCTACCATGACGAACAACATGAAGGCGCTCATTATGGAGGTTCTTGCAAGTGTATACAATCCATTGATAATTATATTCCTTATGGTTATGTGTTTTTTTAAAATGAGAGAACATGTATTAAATTTGTCACGAGTCACGACCGTAACCCGCAGTTGGACCCATGAGTTGGATTTGGCCAGCCGCAGGCCCATTAGACTCTCAACAAGGATTCCGTCATGCCTTACTCGCGAAACTGATATAAACTGCAGTGGAAACCAAAACTAAAATTTCATGTAAAATCTGCTTTTCGAATATAACTACAATCCTTCTAATCTGTAAGTAAAATCTGGCGCAATTAGTCAAATGTTGTTTTAGTACAATGCATTCAATTCCCTTAGCTAACCCCTACTATTATTATGTTATAGTAAAGGCGTCAATTAGTGTAATTATTCCGGTGAGAATATAGGTTATAAGACAATATATGTAAAAAAAACATAAAGTAAGAAAATCAGATAAAGTTTCAAAAATAAAATGCAATTGTGTATTATGTTTTAATAAGGCTTCCTACATAACTTTGAAACTTAGAAAGCTTAATAAATAATTTCCCCAAGGGAAAGGTGCAAAGCAGCATAATCTATGTAATATGTAATAAACAAAGCGATAGCTTTTTTGCATGACACGTCGTTACAAAAATAACTTCTTTATTTGACACGTCATCGCATTGTGTATCCAATGTGAAATAGAATTTTAAACATTATAAGTGTCTTAAAAAGTCTCAAATATTATTTTAGATGGAGTCCTTATTTCTTGATAAGTTAATTTCCATATCAATAAGCCTTATATAATTGAAAAACTATTTTAAACATTCTGAAAGTCTAACTAATTAATGAAGTAACTTATTAGGACTTAATTTTAACTATTGTATCCTTAAAACCACTCTCTGATATGAATATAAAAATTCATATATCTAAAAAACGAAAATAACATATTTGATTTAGAAGAGAAAAAAATAATGTTACATTACCATAATCAATGTAGTGATATATCAATATAATATATAGCTTTTACAATCCTTTTGGTAAAATAAAAAATTGACATTATTTTTTGGATGAGACCACGCGACCAAGAAATGACTATATCGTTATTACTAATTAAAATTGTAATGTTGATAAAGCTTATTCGTAAATCTGACAGTTGAAAAAGTTCAAAATTATATACTAAGCATGTCAATGTATTTAAAAAGTATGCAAATATTATTTTGGATGTGATTTCTACTTTTAATTTACTTAATTTTGCAGGAACTATATGAGGGCTCTATTAGGAAGCCTTAAATGATCTGAAAGCTAACTCTAAAACTCTAAATGTACTAAGGATTTGATTTTGACTATCATGTTCTTAAAACTAAGTCTCTCATACGAAGATAAAAAATCATGTATTTAGAAAATAAAAATAACATATGAGATTTAAAAAAATTATTTTACAGTTAATTTAAGTTTATTATAATTCAATAAATGCATATGTATTTAACATAATCATTGCACAAAAATATATGTACTATATAAATCAATAATTAAATTATTGAACAATTTGTTGCTTTAATAATACCACATGATCAACAAAGTGACCATCTAAGCATGTACTTCGTATAAGATTTTGAAAAGAACTCACATATATACCACAAAAAAAGAGTGCCATTAAATCAAATAATTCTTAATTACTATATTTGAGAACTATTAAAGCCTTTAGGATGCAAAAATATGGTATATAGTCGTATTATGTTTTCAAAGTGAAATAAAATTATAAATATTATAAGTGTCTCTAAAAAGGTCTCAAATATTATCTTGGATGTGGTCCTTATTTCTTGATAAGTTGATTTCATAACAATAAGCTTTATATAATTGAAAAACTAATTCTAATTATTCTAAAACTCAAACTAATTAATGAACTAACTTATTAGGACGTAATTTTTACTATTGTATCCTTAAAACAATTCTATAATATGATTGTATAATTCATATATCAAAAAACAAAAATAATGTACTAGATTTCAAAGAGAAAAAAAAATGATGTTACAATTGAGATTAAAACGATAAAAATAATGAAACAATTGATTCATATTTATTTTATTTTAATATATGCTTACCATAGCTGGTGTAAAGATTTGTCGATATAATATATAACTTTAAAAATCATTTTTGTAAAATAAAAAATTGATGGTATTTTTAGGTGGGAGCACAAGACCAATGAATAATTACATATTAACTAATAATTAAAATTACAACCATGATAAAGCTTATTCTCTTTCTTTCATCAGTCCAGCCAAACCATATCATCCCATTACAGACCAACCGTCTCCGGCCAGCCTTCACATCGGCGACCCACAAACCCCATCGTCACAAACGACTAATCCACCACTGCCACGTCTTTGTCCTCTGGCGAGACCACCCATTGCTGCCTCAAATAGCCTACGCATTGCTGACCCACCATTGTCCTAGCTGAATAGCTAAACCAGACAACCATCGTCGCCGGTCAGCCTCCACACCAACGACTCACCATCACAAACCACTAATTCAACAAATACTGCCTCACAAGAATACATCATAGAACACACCACCACTGCCTCACAAGAATAATCGAAATTCGGAGTAAACCTTAAAATTATCAGAAGTCTTCCAAACGAAATCAGAAAACCTTAAAATATCATAAATCTCCCAAACGGTCATTTGGAGTATGCAATAATAACTCCCAAGAGTATATCAATAACTGTCATAGGGCCCAAAGCTTTTAAACAATCCAAAAAATTCTCCAACACGGAGTTCTAAAACAAAACCTAAGTAATACCAACTTGTCTTGATTAAAAACACTTAAATGTCAATACTAACTCTGAAATAAGGCAGCTAACTCTTGGTCACACATCTAGCCCTTCAATCTGAAATCCCACGTACTAATCACTTGAAAGGAAAAACATTAAGGGAATGAGCAAAATGTCCAGTAAGGTAGCTTAAAGGACCAATCAAATAAAAGCCAAAATATTTGAGAAACGAAATTTTAGAAGCACAAAATATTTCAACGGAACGGATAATCAAACTAGATTTCAAATGTCAAAATATGTCTGAAAGACAAGATTTCAAAGACAAACCAGTTTCAACTAAACAGAGGTCAGACCAAATATCTAATGCCAAAATATATCTGAGTATGAAAATCGACACTTGCAAACTAAATATCAAATGTCAAAATATATTTGAGCACGGAGATGGACACTACCAGGTGAGTCCGAAAATGGATACTAGTAGACCAAATATCAAATCTCAAAATATATCTAAGTACAAAAATAAATACTAGCGAGCCATTCAGAAAATGGTAACATACGTCATCACTGACATATGAGGCCGGTTCAGAAAGTAAGATCGTGATCTCTAGCTCAACTCTCTTGAGCTAACCCACATTTCACTCCACGTGGGTAAGCCGAAAATAAGTCACATACACTGTGACATGGCTCATAAAGTTACCAAATCAAAATCTCAAAATAACCGTTATCAAATATCGGACATGTCAAACCATATTCAAGGGCTTCAAAATACCATTATCAAATAATGGACTTGTCAAAGAATAAGTGGAGTTTACGAAATAATGACAATCATATATCACTGAAATGAATGATATCAATATGTCAAATTCTAAGGTCAAACAAATTGGACGGAATTTGATTTTCCCAAATAATAGCATTGAAATTGAGTTATTCATAACCAATGTCAAAACAAAGGGAAAGAAAGTCACTTAACTCAATTCGAAGAAGTTCAGATTTCAAAAAGAAACTAAGGACTTACATGAGCGTTTGGTCCATCGCTGATTCGAATTTTCGAAAGTAAACCCTTACCGTAATCAAGACTTTGAGAAATATCAATCCTTAAGCTCCACCTTAGAGCTCCCGAACTTCCCAAGCCTCTCTCTCTCTCTCTCTCTCTCTCCACCGCAAGGAAAAGGGAATAGAGAACTTCCAAAAATGCTAGGAATGAAAAAAAAAAAAAAGCTATTTACATCAGACAAAAATCAAGTTTACATTCGACCGAAAATAATGGTTTCATTTGACCGAAACCAACAGAAGTGAAAATGGTGCAATTTTTTTTTTCAATTTGACTGAAAATGAGTTTTAATTCGACTGAAAGTACTGTTCATTCGACTCAAAGTTATTGTTCATCGATTGAAAACTTCAGTTTTTTTTTTGCATTCGACCGAAAACTAGTTTTCATTCCAATTAAAACTTTTAATTCGACTGAAAACTTCAGTAGCTCATTTTACACACAAAAATATTTTTATTCTAAGCAAAATCTATTTTCATTTGAAGCCAAATTATTTTCATTCGACCGAAAATTTGTTTTCATTCGAATTAAAGCTTTTAATTCGACCGAAAACTTCAGTAGCTCCAAAACATCATTCCCCTTCATTTTGATTCGAATGAAAATCACTTTTCATTCGACCGAAAATTTCAGAAACAATCCCAAACTATTTTCTTAATTTTAACAAAAGATCACAAGCTTATTTATTCAAAAATAGTAATTTCATACAAGAAAAAGAAAATTTTTGGGGTATTACAAGGATCGACTATGGTGTAGGTCTCTGTGTAGTGGCGTTTAATTGTTTGCGATGGTGAGAGGGGTGGGTCGCCGGTGTGGAGGCTGGCTAGCAATGGTGGCCGGCAATGGGGCGATTGTGTGGTTTGGACAGATTGGATGAGAGACAAAGAGAAAGGAGAGAGGGAGAGAGAAAGATTTGGTAAATTGACGGAGAGAGAGAAAATATATAAAAGAGAAATACTTTGTGGTTAACCTCAAAACTACGTAGTTTTATTCTCTAGCATTAGGCAACTTGCCTAAGGCTAGCAACATATAGCGAATATGTTGCTAGCCTTAGGCTTCGTTTGACAAATTTTTTTTTTGGTTTTCAGTTTTTAAAGAGCAGTTTTTTAAAGAGCAGCTTAATTTTTTTTTTTATAAAAACAAGTGGGTGTTTGATAACCCTTTTTTTTTTTAGGTTTTTTTTTTTGGTGTTTGGTAACCCTTTTTATTTTGACTTTTTTTTTTTGGTGGTTTGCGGTGGCGGTGGTGGGGCGTAGCGGTGGTCGACGGTGGTGGTGGTGGTGGCCACCGGCGGTGGTGGCCGATGGCCGGAGGTGGCTGCCGGCAGTCACCGGCGGTGGTGGCCGGCGGCCGGAGGTGGCTGCCGGCAGTCTCCGGCGGCCGGCAGTCACCGGCGGTGGTCGCCGGCGGCCGGAGGTGGCTGCCGTCTCCGGCGGTGGTCGCCGGCGGCCGGAGGTGGCTGCCGGCAGTCTCCGGCGGTGGTCGCCGGCGGCCGGAGGTGGCTGCCGGCAGTCTCCGACGGTGGTCGCCGGCGGCCGGAGATGGCTGCCGACAGTCTCCGGCGGTGGCTGCCGGCGGCCGGAGGTGGCTGCCGGTGGTCGCCGGCGGCCGGAGATGGCTGCCGACAGTCTCCGGCGGTGGCTGCCGGCGGCCAGAGGTGGCTGCCGGTGGTCGCCGGCGGCTGGAGGTGGTTGTCGGCAGTCGCCGGCGGCCGGAGGTGGCTGCCGGCGGCCGGCAGTCTCCGGCGGTGGTCGCCTGAGGTGGCTGCCGGCGGTGGGAGGGTGGTGGTGGTGGTCGAAAAAAAAACCAGTTTTTGGAGTTTTTTTTTTACTCTGCAGTTTAAAAACTGGTTTTTTAAATTGAAAAAAAAATGGTTACCAAACGCTCTTTTTTTTTCAGTTTTTAAAACTGAAAAAAAGAGGGAAAAAAAGAGTGTCAAACGGGGCCTTAGGCAACTTGCCTAAGGCTAGCGACTAAAACTATGTCGTTTTGTACTATTTCTTTAATTCTTCTTTTTCTATGTTTTCTATATTGGTGTTGACTCATTCATCATTCACACAGATCTGCCCAGAAAACACAATTCTCGATTTTTGGCCATCGTCAACTGCCAGCCACCAAACCGACGACCCACCAGCCCCACCATCACAAATTAACGGTACCATACTGGATCCCACCATCTTCAGCCCTCTCTCCTCCCACTGAATCACAAATTCGACCACTATCACTTACCCCTACTCGCCGATCAACCTCCCTTGTTAGTGACACACCACCCTCATCATCACAAACCACCGCTACCACACACAAACTTGCATTGCTGGCACTTTCACAAATCACTAGTGCATCATCACAGATCACACCCACCACCAACAAAATCACCAATCACTGCCACCATTACATTGCACAAACCCATCATTGCCCATCTTCTGAGTTTCATAAATGCAAAAATGGGTTCATTAATTATAATTGGGAATATTTAGATTTTAATCATTATATTTCTCAAATTGGAGATCTTCGGAAATCTTCTAAATTTGTTTTAGAGAATTTATAAAGACAATGATTAACGCCGAAGTTGAGGACGGCTATAACAATGGTGAAGGCAGAGTTAAAAGTGGTTTTTCAATTGATCGGTGGAAGGGACTTGATGTTGGTGTTTATCGATGATTTCGTCGAACTCGGTTGGTGGATGTGATTGGTTGATGTTGGTGATGTGGTGTTTTGCTGGTGGTCTGTGGCAGTGGTAGGTATTCTGTCTCCAGTGAAGGAGACTGACGATTGGGAGGTGGTTGTGGCTATTAGGGAGGCCGGCAGGAGACAAAGGTGACAACAATTACGGAGAACGACCAGCGGCAGAGCAGATAAAAATGGCGTAATCTGATGTTGCGAGGGAGAATGGATCGGTGGCGGTGGGTCTATACATCGGCGGTTGTTTATGATGGTGGGGGGCGATGGTTCACTGGTGTGAGGTTGGCCGGCAGACGGTGGCCGGCAATGGGGCAGTGTGGAACGATCTGATAAAGAGAGAGAGTTAGGGGGAGAGAGGAAAAATAGGTAAAAGAAAATTAATAAATCGTGCAAAACAAAACAAAATGTCGTAGTTTTAGTTGTTAGCTTTAGGCAGGTTGCCTAAGGCTAGCAACATATTCGCTTTCCCCTACACACACACACACACACACACACACACACAACCTATAAAAGTATGAAAGTTGTAAATCATTTCTGGATGATTATGTCCTCTATTAATTAAGTCAATAACACTCCCACCCTCCCTTAATGACTCCCTTTTAAGTCTTCTTGAAATCAAATGAACATTGAGTAACGAATTTATTCTAAACATTGAAAAATGAAAAGTGTGATGAGAAAGAAAAACAAAATAAATAAATCCCTTTATTACTCCCTTTTTTTGTTGAAATGAAATAAATATTAGATAATGAATTGGGTAATGAAAACTGTGATTCTTTTTTCAAACCTGTAACTCAAATTCAAACCCAATTCTCTCAATTCATATTAGGGTTAAGTAATTGTTGATCGATCAACAATCATCTAACCTTAAAACATAGTATATTTTTTCAACAATCAAAACTATACTAATTAAACATAAAATGTATACAATATTGTTCATTCTGAACCAGATATAATAGGAGACGGGGACAAGAGCAGGAGGGGATACAAATAAGGGAGGGGAGGGGGCACAAGTCTAAGAAGGCACGAGAGGGGAAGACGGGAAGGGCTCAGGGCTTATCAAGACCGGGATCTGGATCCTGCTGATCGTCCTTATCCATAGAGGTACTGTCATCCGGATCCAGCTCGGTATGTCCATCAATAGTGCCCTGCATGTAAAGGCACGAATGCATTAATCTTGATAGTAATCGTATATAGTGTTTGTACTTGATCCCTCCTTGTGCTGATCATCCAGAACACCTCCTCAGCAAATGCAACAATTATCATTCGTGTAACTGTTGATCTGCACGCAATGTTTGCGTATGTGGAGGGATAGCAGGGGGTGGGGGTGTTATTATCACGGCATGTGCAGTCATGGTAGGCAGGTCGCGTATGTGCCATTTTGGCCTATTGACGATCCCCGAAATATCCAGCCACCACTTCAATCCTTGGTACTCGTATTCTTGGACATGGACGGCTGTCCGGACTGCTGCCCAGACCCCCTGATATGTGCATATGAGGCCTGTAAGACCGTGATTTTACATAAATATCATTAAGGAAACATACATTGAATACATAACCAAAATTTTAACTATAAATAATTAATATTTAACTTACATCGATCTACTGAGAAATATCTGAAATGAAGTCCCTGCCCGATATGCATCGTCCTTATTCTTCTTCCTTACGTGCGTCTGAGTGTACGTCAAAGCACACACCTCATTCTTCTCAAGGTTGGGTGCTCAGCCGCATTCCTATGTCGGACAACGCCTTGACCCCCCATGTGCGTAGGATCCCGATCCCATCTGTTCTCCCTCCCACCCTTACTCTTCGTCTACCATGCTGGATTAGTGATCCACCAATCAACCATCTGCCCCCATACAGATGGTGAGATCCAATGAGGGGGATACCCCTTCCATTCCTTCATCGGGGCACTCTTGGGCAGCATCTTCCTTACACGCTCCTGTGCATCGTGTAACCTTCGCTAATAATTTTTGCCGATGTAGGCAAAAAAAAGCTTGCCGCCCCAAAGCCTGCTGCTCAGGCGATTCAAACTCGAATACCTCCTGTAAGGCATCCAATTACACAATCAATATGGTTAATTTAAATATAAGATAGTAAGTAAACAAATAATAACTGACAAAAAGGAAAACCGTACCAGCCACTCCTACTATAAGGCCTCCCTCGTCCCGGTATCCAAGTCCTTCCACTACAGCAGTGGCTCAAAAAATTGGCCCTTCACAAGGACACCAATCTTCATTTTTCTGGACATTCCAGGATCTTGATAAAGAAATACATTAATATCGTTAAGTAAGTGAACCATAATAACTATCAGAATTAAAGCGATAAGTACTGCATGTGATTTTTTACTTACTAGCCCTCCTCGATGAGAGTAACTCTCTATTTTCGTTGGGGATCGATGCGCACCTTACGTGTCGATCCACAGCCTCGACGAGATCCTACAAAATACCAAAATTAATACAGTTCAAATATAATTTAAATATAAGTTTAACATTACAACTAAACACTAATATCAAGACTAAACACTAATATCAAATATACCTGAGGTCGTCAAACCCGTAGAAGAAGGAGAACCAATGTGCGGGTGGGAGGGCTGGGGCTGGTGCCCCAGTTGGGGCCCCACCTGCTAGATTTTTGCGCTATGTGCCTCGTCATCAACGGGCAATGCCGAGGTGGGGGCCACCGGGGTGGATGCAACTCGGCGTCCACCCCAACCACGAATGGCCCATAATCTATCCATAATTGACAACACGAAACTGACCTTGAATAGATAAAGTGCAAAGAAATCAACACATTAAAATGACAACACAAAACTGCTACGCTAAAACTGCAGAAACACTATATGAACTAGATGAACGAGTAAGTTAACATATTATTACGAAGTAATCACGTACATGCTATAAAACAGTTATTGACTCATGCTTTGTCCTACGTCTACGGAAAAGTCGGCAGCACTTCTCCGCATTTTTTCAAGTACACGGCATTGATTAGGTGTTCTAACATTCGCCTAATCTTGCCTTGCTATACTAAACGGATGTTAGAACACCAGATCTGTATGCGCCCAGAGAAACACTGGAGAACATGTACCAAATATCCATGACATAGAACACAGAGTACGAGTCGATACACTATATTATAAACACTTAGCTTTTCCAAATTATCAAACTGGTCATCCAAATATTCATTACAAAGCATTACTTTGTAATGAGTATCTTTGAACAGGAACTAAGGTTTTTATGCATGCATGCGTTTAAAAATTAGTAATATATGCAACAATCTTTTCACAATATCAAAATTTTGGAAAGATAGAATCATTAGGTTATGTAACGCCCCCAGAATTTGGAGCTCCGCCGCCCCGAACTCTCGGGTCGTTAACTTTCCGGATCACATCAAACCTGTCGAATCCTGTTCACTAACACACACTTCCAAAACAGTGAATCCGATATCAACTCAAACTCTTCACATTCAATATTACAAAACTACTCAAACTAGAACTATTAAGATCTAGGTTCTTTACAAACTCGAGTTCTTATAGAACGAGTTAACAAAACTGACCCACGCAGGGGTCTCTACACAGTACTGATGGGCTCATTGGGATCTCACACAGACTCTAACCCATTCCCGAACATGCTACATTTGATCATCACCTGCAGAAGGGAGCCAAATGAAGGGTGAGCTTTTGAGAGCCCAATAAGGTCGTACAAGGACTACAAAAGAGATTATAACACGACTCCGAAAAATCCAACCGACGATGATTTTCAAAACACTTCGAATGATCAAAACTCAATGATTACCCAAAATGATCGAAATTCATCAGAAATAGATGCCAAAATAAATATTAACAATTAGAACAAAATTCAAAACGATCAATAAAAGATCCTTTTCAAGTCAGTATTTTCAAGTACCACGAAAATTTCCCTTGCTCAAGGGATTTCAATCTGAGCAGAAATTCATTTTGAAAATACAGCAAGATTTCTCGAGAAATTTTAATCCAAGCAGAAATCAAATAAGATAATCAGATAAAGGCTTGTCAAGGGATTTCAAATCCAGGTACAAATCCTTCTAGCTAAGTACAATGAATGTTTGTCAAGGGCTTTCAACCCAAGTACAAATCATTCTAGCTAAAAAAAACAAAAATCAATGTTGATCCTGGGCGATTGCAATGCCATTATGGCAAGCTCATATAGTGTACACATGCATGATGTACTAAAATAATTACTAGTCCACTTGGGTACTAGCCTGCGTTTCATGCAGGATTCAACCAGCCTTATACCGCCTCCCCACTAAACAGGTACCCAGGTCAACACAGAAATTAACAATATCAATGAGCGTTAACATAAGCTCATATCCCCGAAATCAATTCGGGTTCTCATAACAATAATCATACTGACATAAGTTAGTATTCGGGATTTTAAAAAAAAATCAGAATTTTTAGAAGAAAAATCACAGATAAACAACAAAAACGACTGCGAATAATTATCGAATATAATCACAAAAATTCAGAAGAATGAATACAGACAATTATCAAATTTGCTCAGCCCGCAATAACATGCGAGCATCACAAGATTTCTAAATAACAGATTCAGGTTCAATATTAAGGTTTTCTAGGCAAGAACATGTTGATATCAATACATAACTTCAGAGTTCGACATTAGTCGTAAATATATCAAAGGAGTACTTACGAGTACAAGTAATCAAATAAGGGTTCGGACAAAAGTCCTTACCCAAGGTTCAGATAGAATCCCTTACCTGGATCCGCAGCTAAATTATCCTAACCGGAAGTCTTTAACTTTAACCTAAACGGAATAATCGAACCATTAGAATACAGCCTACAGAACAAAAGTATAACTTAATACGAACTCACACATGCTTCCAAAATGAACCTCCCCTCACCGGGTATGTAAAATTATTGAAACGCCCCTAGGTTGTAAAATTACCAAGATGTCCCTCTCGGACTTAAATTACCAAAATGGTCTTCCCATAAGTAGAATCGCTGAAATAAACTTTCCATATATAAATTTATGTAAAAATACCTTTCTTAGGTCAAATTACCAAAATACCCCTTCGGGTGGCAAATTACCAAAATACCCCCATTACACTTTAATTCTCAAAATGACTTTTTTTCATCAGCAAAGTCACTAAAATAATCTTACTGTATGTAAATTTACTTCAAAATACCTCTTATAGGTAAAATTACTAAAATACCCTTCGGGGTAGTAAATTACCAAAACACCTCTGGGGGTTTTCGGTACTGAAAAAATATCTTAAAATGCTATTTTAAACATCTTGATATTATTTCTGACCTAAAAAGTATTTTAAAAAATTTTCGCCCAAAAATTCCGAACCAGTGTCTGGACTGAGCACTAAAAGACTAGTTTTGAAAAAATACATATCGACCTTAGAATGGCTCAAAATTTTAGATAATGAATTATATCTATAAAATAGGGCTTGCATAAAATTTTTCGGTTAAAATAACTTGGTTTGCTATGCTAAATAATTCAATAAAGTTCTTTAATCGGTACCCTAATTTAGTGCCATTTGCGGATCCCAAAAATTCCTGAAAAATTTCAGAGCATAGATCTTGTAAAATTATTAGGGGTTACTGTTTTGAATTTTGTCTAATTTTGGCTCTAGCTATTTATAAAATTTCATTGAAAAACTGCCTAATTAATTTTGGTCTTTAACGACAATTACACTTACTATTGAGATTATTACACACACTATTACACCTTCTATGCACATAGTTTATTCTTCCTTGCCTGCCGAGACCCATTCTTGCACACATAACTCTCGAAAACTTACCCACTATTCCTTATACCCATTGAAACACTTCAATCACTCATTATACCTTGTAAAAACACACACCAACACATAATAAACATATATACGCACACATCCTCACCCCTGTAAGCACACACACGCACACGCACACTCACAGCACACACTGAACACACACAGCCTTGTCCACCGTCCCCACTTTCATCACCTACAACCCATCAAAACCACCTATAAACACCAATTTCCCCCTGCAATCAATACCCGAAATCCCACCCCCTTCTTACGCAGCTCAAACTCACGCAAAAGGGTGCTGAGTTCACATAGACATGGCAACTCCCAATGAATTTAGAACAAGACTTTACACTGCACAAAAATAAGGAAGTTAACCTCGGGATTCTTCCCAAGCTCTCTTGTTTCCTCTGATTTCTCTGGTTAATTCCTGCCCGAGCTCTTGTTCCATCTTCCTCTGCTCTGTTTTTTCTTGTTCTTCTTCTTTCAGTTACTGTTTCTCTATTTGTTTCTTCTTTTGCTCAAACTTTCCCGAAAGGGAAAGTTTCCTCTTTTGTTTTTTGTTTTTTTGTTTTCTTTCTTCACTTAAAGATATTATCCCAATTTATTATTTTATATTTTATTTCATTAGTCATCAAATAACCAAGGTGGAGGTGGCACCATCTTATAACCAATTTTCAAAATTTGCAAAATAACCCCTATAATTTTAAAAATTATATTTTTACCCCAAAATTCTTTTAAGCTTTCACAAGCTTCTAATACCCTAGTATTGCTCAAAATTAGCACCCGTTTATTTTTCGGGTCACAGATGACTATTTTAATCGGCTCCCGAAGTTTGGGATATTACAGGTTAATTTGCAAGAACATGGCATAACCTAAAACGATTCACTTTAAAATTCGTTTCCAACGAGTTGTAACCAACTCGTTGTGAATGGACTTCACAAAATAACAACGAATGCTCTTAAAGCGGGAAGTCGACTCACGTTTCTCAGTGAAATATAGAGTTCTTTCACAGAGTTGATATTGTCCCACCTGCGATTATTATGGGGTTTACATATATAGTTAGGGTCGGGTTGTATTTAGGCTAATTAGGGTTAATTAAGAATGTATAAGGGTACTTAAGGTTTAGTTAGGAATGTATTAGGGTAATTAGGGTTTAATTAGGGTTAGTTGAGTTTATTAGGGTTAATTAGGGCTATTTAGGGTTTAGTTAGGGTTTGTCGAGGCTAATTAGGATTTAATTAGGGTAATTGAGAATTATTTAGGTTAATTAAGGTTTGTTTAGGGTTTATCAGAGCAATGGGGGTTTAATTAGGTTAATTAGGATTAAATTAAGAGTTAATTAGGGTTAATCAGTGTTGATTAGGGTTAATTAGGGCTAATTAAGGCCCTAACGAGGCTAGTTAGGGCTAATTAAAGTTAATTGGGGTTAATTAGAGTTAATTGAGTTTAATTAGGGTTAATTAGAGTTTAATTATCATGAAATTAGGGTTAATCAGTGTCAATTATGGCTGATTAAGGCTAATTCAAATTATTTAGAGTTAATTAGAGTTAGTTGGGTTTAATTATAGTTAATTACTGTCAATTATGATTTAATTAAGAGTTCATTAGAGTTAATCAATATTGATTAGGGCTAATTTGAGCTATTTGGGGCTAATTAGAGTTATTTGGGTTTTAATATACCGCAAGTGGTTGACATGCTGCCGTCATCCACCAAACTCCTAAACACTACCATCACCGCATCAATCAAACCCATTACGATCCATAGATACCTTCAACCAAACCAATCCCATTAGTACCCGTAAACACCATCAACTAAGCCCAATCCGTTAACACCCAAAAGTACTATCAACCAAATCCACCCTATAACAACTTGTACACATCCCATCGCCACCCCTAAATACCATCGACCCAATCCGCCCCATCATCATACCGTTACCCAACCTCTAACCACCCCTAAACATCGTCAACAACACACACCATCACCCGCAAAAAAAAAAACCATCATTCAAACCCATCTATCACCCTCGAACAATCCGTCCCTATCTTTTTCACATAGATATAGATTTTTATTCGGGACCTCATGCTCCAGTTGTTAGTCTTGATTCACCTAATGAGGAATCAATTACTGCCATCAGGTGCAATCTGGTTTAGTGTTAGGATGGTTTACACGGTAGTGGATAATGGATGATTGTTAAGGGGACAGTGGAGGTTTGGTGAGGGTGAGGGTGTGATAGTTATGGTGGTGGCATTGGGTATGGCCGATGGTGATGACATGGGATTCGATGGCGTGAGTTTAATTAAATATTTGTGAATGAGTTTTTCTGGTTTATTCCATCTATGCCCCCTGCTTTTAATGTTTATAGATCATGTGTTCAACATGTGAGCATTTTCAACCGAGAAACGAGAGGGAGCTTGGTAGAAGTACCTTTTAAGCACATAAAATTCAAAATTGTGCTTCCAGCAAAACTTTGAAACTTAGAGAGCTGATTAAATATTTTGCTCAAAAACAGGGGGCAAAGTAGCATAATAGCCTACTTGTTAGCAATAAAAATGCAATTCTATAATCTATTTCACCTAGTTACATTGAACACCATGAAGGCGCTAATTATGGAGTTTTTAAATTGTATACACCCCGTTGATAATTATGTAACTTTTGGTTATGTTTTTTTAGCTAAGAGAACATGTATAAAATTTGTCACGACCCGAACCCACAGTTGAGCCCATGAATTATGTCTGACCGGCCCACAACTACGGCTTTGTCTTGCTTTACTCTCTAAAACCAATACAAGTTGCATCGGAAACCAAAACTATAATTCAATGTAAAATATCACTACATTCCTTCTTATCTATGGGTAAAGTCTGGTGTAATTAGTTAAATGTTATTTTATTACAATGCATTCAATTTCCTTAGGTGACTCTTACTATGATGTAATAGTAAAGGTGTCAATTCGTGTAATTATTTGGTGAGAATAATAGGTTATAAGACAATATATGTAAAAAAATAATAATAATACAAGAAAATCAGATAAAATTCACAAGCAAAATGCAATTCTGTATTCTTTTTTGATAAGGGTTTCTGCATAACTTTGAAACTCATAAAGCTTAATAAATAATTTGATTGAAGAAAAGGTTCGAAGCAGCATAATAAGCGTAATCGTTATCAACAAAATATGCAATTTTTTATTCTCTTTCAATTTGTCCGGTGGTTAAAGTTAGGCCTGGATTTTAACTATAATGATCATCACATTTCATCCTTGTGATGGTACGGCATTTTAACAGTTTTCACAAGATTACATAATTAAGATAACTTTAAACTTGCAGGTACTATTCCCGCAGCGATCTTCAACATATCTACACTGCAAATCCTGTCAACTCCATTCAATCAACTTTCGGGAGCACTGCCGTTGTATACGAGCCATCAGCTAGCCAACCTTGAAATGCTTTATCTTGAATACAATACCTTGACTGGAAATTTACCCGAATCAATTTCAAATGCTTCAAAACTCACTATCCTAGACCTAATGGGTAACCATTTCAGTGGTATAATCCCTGACTCACTTGGTAATCTGGGACTCCTGGAGGACCTTAATCTGGCGGAGAACAATTTCATCAATGAACCATCATCTCCAGAATTGAGTTTCATCACTTCCTTGACAAACTGCAAAAAACTAAGACTCTTGGCGATTAATGATAATCCTATAGTTGGCACCCTTCCAGTTTCTATTGGAAATTTATCCGCTTCTTTCCAAAATTTTTATGCATACAGATGTAGAATCAAAGGAACCATTCGTAACGAGATTAGTAACTTGAGTAGTTTGGTTACGTTAAGTCTATATGGAAATGACTTGAGTGGATCTATTCCAAATACCATCAAAGGTTTACAGAAGATTCAAGGGATAGACGTTCAAGATAATAAGCTGCGAGGGTCTATTCCAAATGGCCTTTGTCAACTCCCTAATTTGAATGTCGTATACTTGAGTACCAACCAACTTTCCGGTCTGGTGCCAGCATGCTTATCTAACATCAGTTCTCTAAGAGACCTTAATCTAAGTTCCAACAAATTATCTTCTAGTTTACCGGCAAGTTTAGGAGACCTTAAGGATCTACTAACATTCGATGTATCGTTCAATTCTTTGCATGGAAGTCTACCATCTGAAATTGGGAATCTAAAGGCTCTTACGCTATTAGATCTATCATATAATAATTTCTATGGCGATATCCCTGGCAGCATTGGAGATCTGCAGAATTTGGTCAATCTTTCTTTGGGAAATAATGAATTGATGGGGACTATTCCGGAGACATTTCAATCTTTAGTGAGCCTAGAAATCTTGGACTTGTCTCACAACAACCTCTCAGGCGTAATTCCCAAGTCTTTAGACAAACTCTTGTATCTCAAATACTTTAATGTGGCTTACAATAATTTACATGGAGAAATCCCAAGTGGTGGACAGTTCGGACACTTTACAAGCCAATCATTCCTGCCAAATGAAGCTTTATGTGGTGCGACTCAATTTGGTGTTCGTCCATGCAAAACCAATTCTGTTGGTCGACTGAGGACACTTAAAAAGGTGGTGATTATATGTGTTTCATCTGCAATTTCTTTGATTGTGCTTCTCTTCACATTTATACTTTTGTGGATAAGATGCCAAAAGAGCAAGAGACTTCCCATAGAAATTGATCTACAGCCAGTGGTGGAACATCGTAGAATCACTCACCAAGAAATACTAGAAGCAACTGATGGGTTTGATGAAAGCAATTTACTTGGTAATGGAAGTTTTGGATCAGTATACAAAGGGATACTTTTTGATGGGATGGTTGTGGCCATAAAGGTATTCAAATTGCAACAAGAAAGAGCCCTTAAAAGCTTTCACGTGGAATGTGACGTAATCCGCAATGTTCGCCATAGAAATCTTATCAAAATCGTCACAAGTTGCTCCAACCCTGAGTTCAAAGCCTTAATACTTGAATATATGCCAAATGGGAGCTTAGAGAAGTGGTTGTATTCTTACAGTTATGTCCTAGATATATTGCAAAGGTTGGACATTATGATTGATCTGGCTTGTGCATTAGACTATCTTCATCATGGTTGTGCACCACCTATAGTTCACTGTGACCTGAAGCCTAGCAATATCTTGCTCGACGAAAATATGATCGGGCACCTGAGTGACTTTGGAATCACAAAGCTGTTAAATGAGGAAGAGCTGGTGGCACATACTATGACCCTTGGAACCATTGGATATATAGCACCAGGTGATACACATTACTTTTCAATTTCATCCACTCAAAGAAAAACTAACTAGACTTCTGTTTTAAACTCTATTGTATTTCCTTATTATTCTCTTCATTCTTTTGATATGTTATCATATGTAGAATATGGGTTGGGAGGATCGGTATCCAGAAGCTGCGATGTTTACAGCTATGGAATTATGCTGATGGAGACGTTTACTGGGAAGAGGCCCACTGCTGAAATGTTTGCCGGACATATGACCCTAAAGTGCTGGGTGAAGGAGTCGCTTCCAAGTGCAGTAATTCAGGTAATAGATAGGAATTTGCTGAGGCAAGAGAGTGAAAATTCATTGGCGGATGTGGACTGTGTATCATCCATATTGATGTTGGCTTTGGACTGTGCTGCTGAATCACCAGAGCAAAGAATCGACATGAAAGATGTCTTGGCAACGCTAAAGAAAATCAAAGGTAATTATCTTAAAGGGAGGTGCTAGATAAAAGTATCCAGGGTGCACCACAATAAGCAATGTGATGATGTTATAAATCTCCAGAAGACACCAGGAAGGCTACCAGTGTCCATATAATCATATGTGATGTAAGGTTCTTCCATGTTTTGTTTCCAGCAGGTTTGAGTTTTGGCTTCATTTATAAGTTTCTCATCCAGCTTCATTGCTGGACTCTGTTTCACTTCTCATCCGGTCGAATCCTTGCTATTGAAGAACCATTGTGTTTTGAATACCAGTGCATGAAGTATCAAGGTGATAAATTGTTATCACCTTGAGAGGTCATTCCAATGTTCAAAATGAGAAAGGCCGAAGACTTCAGCCATTTTGTTTGAAAATATACAATGATTGGTTGGCATAGTTAATTATGAGCACAAACAAGAAAAATGAAGAGAAAAACTCTTAAGATTTGATGACTTTGATGCCACATATCTTAACGTATCGAACGAACCTCAAACAGTGACTTGGATCGGTCAAGGAGTGACTGACTAGTGTCTACTCAAACTAAAGAAAAGGGGTCACTTGATAGTAACAGTATTAGAATGCCAATGCTGTTACTGCTACTGGATAAGGATCATTTTCATTAGCATCATTCATTTCTTTTCTTGCATCATTCAAGGTCGAGGGTGTCCAAAGCCTTCATTTAGATACAGAAGGTATATAATTTGGATAATCGTACTCCCTCGACATTAGTAGGCAGCATTCTTAAAAACATTGAAAATCTCTCATTCCTTGTTTCCCTCGACATTTGAAACAATAGTTTTTGCGGCCATTTGCTTGATGAGTTGGCTCATTTGCAGCGACGAGAAGAAATATATTTGGATGACAACAAATATTTATGGCCGAATTCCACCTAGTCGATCTATGTAGATGTTCCAGACTTCCGTTCATGTCATTGGCGTTTAATAAATTCAGAGGATCGAAACCAAGTGAGATTGGGGACTTAGAAATGCCTAAAGCTGGAGTAATTAGATTTACAGGTAGCACTCCAGCAGCGATCCATAACTCGTCAACACTATGAGCAAATGGACTTGCAGGCAATCACTTCTCAGGAGTACTACCATGATTTGTAGGCAATGCTTTGCCCAATCTAAAGCAACTCCTACTTGGAGGAAATGAGTTCACCGTAAATGTACCAGAGTCCATCGCAAATGCCCCTAAACTCCATTGACTAGACCTTTTTTTGAACCAATTTACTGGTACAGTTCACTATTCACTTGGTAAGTTAGGAGCCCTGGAACAACTTCGGTTAGGAGGAAATAATCTCATTGGAGAATTGCAGGAAATTTAAAGCATTAGCTTTTCAGGAAAATCCTCTTAATGACATCCTTCCAGACTTCTGTTGGAAATCTCTCGACCCTTAAGATATCTTTGCAGTCAACTGGTCCTCTGCTAGTCCTATTTGCCACTGGATTGGTGTCACTTGCAGCCGTCGCCACAGAAGAGTTGCAGCTTTGAATCTTGCAAAGAGGGGACTGGAAGGCAGCATTCCACCAAACACCATACTGGAAATCTCTCATTCCTTGTTTCTCTCAACCTTAGCAACAACAGTTTTCGTGGCCATCTGCCCGATGAGTGTGATAGCTTGCAGCAACTAGAAGGTATTAATTTGACTGACAATTGTTGCTGTGGCCAACTTCCAGCAGTCTATGCAAATATTCCACGCTTCAGTTGATTTCATTGGCGTTTAACAAATTCAGTGGACCAAAGCCAAGAGAGATTGAGAATCTAACAATGCTCAAACTGTTATACCTTGGCAATCATGACTTGACAGGTACAAGATAGTTTTTTGCTTTTGATTCTATTTTCTTACTAAAGTCTTTGTTAGTCTAACTTTACACTAATGGTTGGATCCTCTGCAGTTACATAGAGGTGCAGTCAGCTGCCAAGTTTTGCTAAAATGTGTAACTGATCTCATCGTTCTTTATTCCAGGCATCTTCCCTCCTCCTATATGTAATATGTCAAAGCTCGAACTGGTTTTATTGCCTAAAAACAATCTCACTGTAGCCATACTAACAGAGATTGGGAATCTCAAACTGCTTAAGATGTTATATCTTGAATATAACTTCACAGGTATGAGTATGATCTACTACGACTTTTACACTTACTAGCCTGCAATTCTGTTTTCATGCTTAAGGGGGTTCCAAATCACAAAATTTGATGTTTACGAAGGAAACAAAGTTAGGAATAAAAAAGTTAAAGGATTAGACAGACCAATAAAAGAAGAAATCTCTCTTACTTGGTAGTTGCTAAGGATTCAAGACAGAGGTTTAATGCCATATTTTCAGCATTTTCCTAGCATGTCCAAGATGTGGTTCATCCATTTTCCTTCATCTTTTACTCTTAAAGCATTCATGGCTTCAGCAACACTAGAAGCTCTGGTAAGTGGCAAATAGTTCATGAGTAATAAAAGCTAGATGAGATTAATTAGGCCAACGAGGAGCCACGGGAACTAATGTGCCTAAACCTTCTGCCAAGGTGAAGCTATACATTTGCATTAACTAGGAGAAAGGTTTAAAGCTTTCAAGATTAGTTAAAGGAATGAGGGCACAGGAGAGTCCTGCATTTTTTGCCGATCTGGTAGCCCACAAAAGCTCAGGGAGAGAGGGTCTTTGATCAGATTTTTTGTTCCATTGCATTGGATGTTAACCGATAAATTAAAATTCATCCCCAACGATAGTACGCGATGTTTGAACCTGCACTCCACTGTTTGCAGGTATAATACCAGAAGTGATTGGTAACCTCTTAGCGGAGGTAATATAAACTTGGGAGCAAATCATTTTAGAGGCGATATTCCAGCAACATTCTTTAATTTATCTACACTACAAGGAGTTGGAACTGCAGGCAATCACTTATTAAGGGTGCTGCTGTCATTAGTAGGCCAGACACTACCCAATCTTGAACAGCTCTTACTTGGAGCAAAATAACTTCACTGGAAGTTTACCTGAGTCTATCAGAAATGCTTCAAAACTCTATAGAATAGACCTTATTTCAAACAAGTTCACTGGTATAATTCCCAACTCATTCGGTAACTTAGTATCCCGGGAAGAACTTCGTCTAGGAGAAAAATAATTTATTGGAGAATCATCGTCACGGGAATTGAGCTTCCTCACTTTCTTGACGGGTTGCAGGAATTAGAAGTGTTGGCTCTTCAGGCAAATCCTCTTAATGGCATCATTCCTGTTTCTACTGGAAATCTGTTGACTTCTTTGGAGCAAATAGCTGCAGGTGGCTGTGGAATCAAGGGACCGTTCCTAGTGAAATTGGTAATTTAAGCAGTTTGGCGTATTTAAATCTATCTGCATATGACTTGATTGGGCCTGTTCCAGTGACTCAAAGGGATGCAGAAGCTTCAAGTTCTATTTCTTAGCACCAACAAGATACAAGGATCAAATCCCAAAGAGTTATGTCCTTTATCCAACTTGATTACATTCTATATGGAGTAAACCATATATTTGGTCCAGTGCCGGCATGTTTATGGAATGTTACTTCTCTAAGGTACCTTTATCTGGTTATAACTTCACGAGTGGCCTTATACCCTCCGCAACTGCAAGTCTAAATGTAGTTACCTTAATGGATCCATCATTTAATCAATTTTCCGGCAACATACCAAGCACCAACAAGGACCTATTCCCGACAGATTTAAATCTTTGGTAAGCCTGAAAATATTGGATTTGAGTGATAACAACGCTCTGGCATAATTCCTAAGTCCACGATTGAACTCTCACACCTTAGATACTTTAATTCAATACCTCAAATGGAGATATTCCAACTAGGGGACCTTTCGAATATTTTACAAGCCAATCTTTCGTCTTGGTGTTCCACCATGTAATAATATTATGGTTAATCAATCAAAGACAAGTAGGAAGGCGGTACTTGTATGTGTACTCTCTGCAGTTTCACTGATAGTGCATGTCATGACATTGGTGTGTGTGCTGATAAGACACTGGAAAGTAAGAGAGTTGAACATAAAATCCATGTTCAGCCTACAACAATACATAGAAGAATCAGTTGCCATGACATTCTTGTAGCAGCAAATGGATTCTCGGAAAGCAACCTACTTGGCAGTGGAAGTTTTGGATCACTTTTATTGGGGAGTACTGTCAGATAGGATTGTTGCAGCCATAAAGGTATTCCAAGTGGATCAAGAGAGGTCTCTCAAAAGTTTTCAGATAGAAAGTGAAGTTATTCGCAACACTTGTCATTGAAATCTCATGACGATAATGGATCTCCAACTATTGTTCATCTAGATCTTCAAATCAAATTTTCTTATATCAGATTGCCTACATTATTTATCTCCAACTATTGTTCGTCTAGATCTTCTATCTTTTCTTCCAATGAATCATGTGTTTTATGCAGAATATGGATCAGAAGGATCAGTATCCACATGGTGCGATGTTTACAGCTATGGAAATATGCTAATGGAAATGCTCACTAGGAAGAAGCGCACGGATGATACTAAAGCATTTGGTGAAGGAGACACTGCCTGATAGGATAATGGAGATTATAAATGCCAATTTGCTAGGGCAAGAGGGACAATACTACTCAGCAAAGCTGGAGTGTGTATCTTCAGTGATGGTGTTAGCATTGAGTATTCTGCAGAATCACTGGACCAGAGGATCAACATGAACAACATACTGGAAAAGCTCAAGAAGATTCGAGCTAAGGTTGTATCTAATCTTGAAGCAACTGAAATTAAAAAGCATCACAGCTACCTAAAGAAAACAGTAATTGCATTTGAAAGTTTCTGCAATTCGATTTTGCTTATCTGGTAATCCTTCGTGCATTTGGCTCATGTGGTATCAGGCTCATTGGCAGCATAAGCTGATTCTGCTGCAGCTTACCCAAATTTTCCCAGTTTCGTCATGCACTCCAGTGCGATACAATAGCCAAAATGTGCAAAACATTGTCCAATGAAAAATTTCTTATGAGTTTTTAAGATCTTGCAAGTGATGCAGCACTGCCTTCCTGAAAAACAAGCAAGGCTCAGAATTTTGTAGGAATTACTTTTCTTTCTATCAAGATTAGTCCGATGGTCTGCACCAACTGATATAGATATGTGTATAACAAGTCTCTAGGTCTATAAATGTTCAAAATGAATGGATTCATACTCTCTCCATAAGAACTTTGAGAGCTTAATTTTGTATGAAACGAGATGACATCGCTGTTGAGGTTAACAAGATAATTATGTTGATTGAACTACTTAAGGGACAACTGCTGATTAGAATGCTCACTTCTGACATTTATGAGTCAACTAGAGTGAGCAGCTTCATTGTGATAAAACATAAGCAGCAAGAAATGGAGAGAATCAAGAGATTGCAGAAGATAATTAAGTTGAGAAGAGAAGGCAGTTTGGCAGGGAATGGAAGTAGCCAAGGCAGTTTTGAAACACTACAACATCTTGTTGAATAGAATACATAATGCGCGATATACAACATTGCAATGAACAGCTAGACATTGACTTTTTCCGTAGTCTTAAGGATCTGCAATGAGTACCAAGTACAATGCAGAGTGTACATTACTCTGATGCACAGTTGCAGATGAGTAGTCATCTCAACCAAGATTTCACTTTTCCAAAGAAAAATCAGATGCACACTCAGGGTCTTCCAAACTGATGCAATGTTACATCGCTTGTTGTTGTTAGTGCAAAGTCCATATTTGTTGCCCAAAAAAACAGACTTTGCTACCGAAGTGATTCAGTAACTTTACATCCGCTGAAGTGATTTACCGGCCTTTTTCTGAACAATTATAGAAGTTGATCCGGCTCATCTAGCTAGGGCTGTAACCGAGCTTGCAGGTATGAGGACCATTGTGATTTAATTTTTGGGACTCGTTCGCTCAAATATGAGTACATTGGTACTCCATTGGTTTCATTAAAATCTTTTCCTTTAACTTAGGGTCTGTTTGACAACATTGTAGTTTTTATTTTTTGTTTTCTATAAAATGAAAAGGAAAAATTAGAATTAGAGGGGATTTGGAGTTAAGATGAGGTTTTTTTTTTTTAAATTGTGAAAAAGGGGGGCCACTTTTGAAAATTTTTGAAAAAGGGGATTAGTTGGGAAAAAAGAGTTTCTTTTAAATCTTGACTTTTCCATTTCCCAAATTACCCCTCCCTTTGTTTGTCTCTGCATACAACACTTTTAGAAATCGCAGTTTGAAACCGCGACTTCAAAGTGAAATTGTGTGTTTTTAACAACTTTTTTAGTGTGTGTGTGTGTATGTTTTCCCTTTTAAATTACGGAGAAAATGAAAAAAAAATGAAAACATGGTTTGGACCACGTTTTCTATTTAAAGTCGTAGTTCTGAACCATGTTTTCTATTTAAAATCGTGGTTCTGAACCACGTTTTCTACTAAACCTCGATTTTCACTTTGAGACCGTAGTTTTAAACCGCGATTTTCAAAAGTGTTGTATGTGGGACAAACAAGAAAGGGGTAATTTGGGAAATGAAAAATCATCATTGGAAAAAAAAAAAAAACCACTTTTTCACAAGTCACTCCCTTTTTTCAGAGATTTCTAATAGTTGCCCTACATTTTCACAATTTTTTAAAAAAAAAACCCCACTATCCCCAAAAGTTTTATCCCAAAACCCACATTTTTCTAATTTTCTCAAAAGAAAATCAAAACTAGTTGTGATTTTTGATTTTGACGACAGTGGAGAGATGGCAATGACGACCTACGGCGTCAATGCTAGTTGCGATGTTGTCTGCTTGGTTGCGATGATGGTTGTGATGTTGTCCGCTTTATGCGATGGTGGTTGCGATGATGTCTGCTTGGTCGATGTGATGCAAAGGTGGAACAGATTCGTGCGGTGGCGATGGTGGTGGGGTGGCGGCGATATGGCAGATATGCCGGTGGTAATGGCGGGATTGTGGCGGCAATGTAAGAGATTTGTGGGTGTGACAGCAGTAGGGTGGTGACGGTGTGGGGCAGATCTGTGGTGGCACGACAGTGGGGTGACGCACGGTGGGGTGGTTGGGGCAAACGCGGGGTGATGACGGTGGTGGTTTGCTAGTGGTAGTGGCGGTGAGAGCTTAGAGGGTAAGTAGTAGTAGTTGTGAAAGTGATGACATGAAATGATTTTTTTTAAGTGTGGATAGCAAATTGCTTCTAATGAAATTTGATGATTAAATCCCAAAACAAAAACCTATATAAACCTGACTTTAGTCACCATTTTTTTGTACCGAGAAATTCTTAATCCAACGGTTTGGTGCAGAATGCAATGTTAGTTGGAAAGGTCCCGCCAAGCCCAGATCATATTATATCTTGTTACTTTCTCAATACAAACTGCCTTTCATGGCGATTTAGAGGCTTGGCCCTTTCTCCTCCACAATTCAACCAGAAAACAAACTCAAAATCCACAATCCAAACTTCACTGTGTTGGGTGGGAAGTAGTTGTTTCAGATGTGATTCTTCACCTGTATTATATATCAGGTTAGTTTCTATCTATGTTGTTCCTACTTGGCTTAAATTCCACTCATCTTCAACCCCCGCACACACACGCATTGTTGTTACATATCATCATCACCCACTTCTTCAGCTTTACTCTAAATTTCGAGTTTGATGTTTCCATCTCATCTAGTTCCTTTTCACAAAATTTTCCCACCAAACTCTAATTCCTATAGACTGCTTTTCTCTCTCTGTGTGTGCTTGTGTGTGGGTGTGTTTTTGTGTGAGTGTGAGTGTGTGAGAGAGAGAAACGCATAGACAGAGAGTACATAATAATATCCGCCAATCCTGGGTTTCTGTTGAATATACTAGAATTGGATCAAGTGTAAGCTATATTACATTAAAGTTGAAACCATAATCTTCTGATATATAGTCTGCTAGTTATAAGTTAAATGGGAAAGCAAGGGTTTCCTAGGAGTCCGCGTCCGCAGCATACAAACATTAATCTACCATTTGAATTGAAAGATATGCAAAAAAGTGGTGATCCTTCTACAGGGAAGAGGGTGGCGGGCGGAGACTGCCAATGGAACAAGGTTGTTCTGTTCCATGGTTTAAGGAATGATTCTGCAAAATTCGGTGCTTACAAGGGTGGTTATCCTGGGAAAAGGCACGTTCGTTCGATTATCTTCACAATTGCGTTGATGGGTTTTCTTTTTCTTTTGGATTCTCTTTTGATATCTGTTTTTGATCCTGCAAGTCTCAAGTCTAGTTCAACCCCAAGGAAATCAACAGGAAAACAGGTAACATATCACCCAATTTTGTTTTTTTATGTTTCTATTGTGTTATGAGACCATTATTCTTTATATATGTTCAATCTTTGTACTTAAAACTTGAAAGGCCAAACTTGTGTCTCTTGATGTATTCTCTATGCTCCTTCACTTTTTTGTCAACTTGCATTGGTATAATTAGTTAGTAAGTTGTCAGGATCATACATTACATCTTGTGGATGCTGAATTCTACAGTATGTAATCGGTAACTTTGAATTGCATGTCAGTTTATTTCGGTAAACAACTTTCAGGACATATTTTAGTAAGTGATTTTTCTGTGCTGTCTCATCAGAAGTTGACAATGTTGATGCAAAAGTGGGATACTCTGGATGTGGAACAAAATTTGCGCAAATCTAGTTGCTTTTCTTCTCATGATAGATTAAGTAATTAATGTTAACTTATTAATAGAAACTTATGAATGTCAATAAGCAAGGGGCCTAATCACATTCCTCAGGAAATTTGTACATCAATGGTCTTTTTCATACGGTGGACTGACAGTTCTATTTTCTATGGTATACTCATTCTAATGCTTATTCATATTTAATAGGAAAGTAGGTTTTGTCTTATTATCGCGGTTAGCAGCAACGATTATATGCCATATGCAAGCTATTCCACTTCCTTCAGTATGAGCATTTTAGTTTTGTTTTTTCTCGTTCTTGCATCATGGACCAACTTTGATGCCATTGTTACACCAGTCCTATTGAACCCCTTACTCCTTCCTAATCTAACACTTCCTTGTTTATTGTGTTTCTATTACCTGTTTTAGTAATTAGCTTTCTTATATTCTTAAGCTGGTTGGACCTTTTTGGAATGTTATTTATAAATCAAATACTGTACAGAGTTTTTCAAGCCAGGTTTACCAGAATATGCAAAAGTGGAACTAATAGCCATCTAGTAGTTGCAAACTTGGAGCTATATATGATGGACAGGTACCAACTAATGGATTAACTGCCTGTGTGTTTGAAGGGAAGTACAGATGCTCACGATAACAATAAAAAAGCTGCAGTACAGATGTATGACCGACTTCTAACTTTGGCTTCTAGTGCTCTTATAGAGGTTTGATCCATATTCTGGTTTGCATGTACTATCCATAAGCATGTCAGAAACTCAGAACAGATAATAAAATTTTAAAATTTCATATGTTGATGCCACAGAGAGAGTTTAAGAAAGATACACAAAGTTGTGGGAGGAACCATATCCTCAGGCATCATTATGGAGACCTTGTGCTGATAGAGAAGCGCCAAAAAGTGCAGGTATTGTGCGATTCTACATAATCTTATTGAGCATTACTTGTTTCAACTCTTACGTCACAGGAATTATTTATTCTGGTGGCTCAAGTGCGCTGTAATAAGTTAAAGTTGTTGGGGCAGGAAAACTTAAAAACAGCACTGGCTTTATACTGATCAGCGCGAATGGAGGTCTGAATCAACAACGAGTTGCTGTAAGTATGCAGTTTTGTCTGTACCTTTTTAGTCATGAATTTCAGTGCTCAATAATGTGTTTGTACTCTGATATCGATTAAATAGCCTATACACCTTTTTGCTATGCTTTGTGGATACCTAATTGCATTTTCATCAACTAGGCCTGTGGGTTGGTATTGATCAGAGAGTTTTTTGAATCTTATACCAGGTGTAGCTGTGTATTTGGGCAAGTGTTCACTTAGTTGGCTGATCTTTAATCTTTCAAAGCCATGTGCAATATGCTAGCTGCCTAAGTTGTACATTCTGAAGTGGAAAGTAGTCAAAGTGAAGATAAGATAGTGGGTGAAGCAAAATTCTTTTTAAAATAAATTGGTTCTCTGCAGAGAAGAGAAGCCTTTTGATTTATTGATAGCGGTACTGCCCAGATTTTTGCAGGTTAATCATTATAAGGACTAAGTCCTGCATTATTAGCAATTTCATGAGTAAACATCGGCCATCTCAAAGTCGTATTGTCATTCAAGTGTACAGTGGTTCTTGCCATTTCTTTAATACATGACCAAGTATCCTGAGTTTCGCTCTGAGTACTCCAGAGGGATGC
>JAVXUP010003621.1:42500-60010 GCA_033070095.1 Escallonia herrerae | reverse complement strand
CCCCCCCCCTGCAGTATATAGTTATCACAGTCTAATGAGATAAAAGCAGTTCGTTGAATATGTTATATGCCCCTTAAATACTTGGCCAAATGCCGAATAGGGTTATTTATATCTTATCTGGAACTCTTATCCGACGTATCTAACATAGCCCTAAGATAGTAAATCAATCTAGTAAACTTTCAACGTGAAGCCCCACCGCGAGCACTTTAACAATTGCCTTTTGCTGATCAACTAATAGACATTTGGCTTTTGAAGTGACACTAATATCCTCAGAAGAAAAAAAAAAAGTGCTTCCTCCCACAATTTATATAGGATGTAAAAAATGAAATTTATAGTGTGTTTGGATGAAAATTTTGAAAATAAAAGCAAGTTTAAAACTCCGTCCTTTTTAATTTTTGCATTCTAAAATCTTGGGATTTGCAAAGTTTAATGTCTCGAACTTTTTGCGAGCGGGTATTGTATAACAATATCAATTAGGAAATTATATATATATATATATATATATATATATATATATATATATATATTAATTGCTGAAACAAAAGATGAAAAATAGATAGTTGATATTAAAAAAAATAGAGAGAGGGGAGAGAGTGCATGTGGGAGTGATGAACTATGGAAAAAGTAAAATGAATTAGTGGTACAAAAAAATTGTGAAAGGTAATTTTCATGTGGATTTGTCAAAATTAGTTAAGAATGTATCTTAACTAAGAATTTTGGTCCCTCAAATC
This sequence comes from Escallonia herrerae, assembly GCA_033070095.1. Classification (NCBI taxonomy): domain Eukaryota; kingdom Viridiplantae; phylum Streptophyta; class Magnoliopsida; order Escalloniales; family Escalloniaceae; genus Escallonia; species Escallonia herrerae. The sequence continues at coordinate 59,279 of JAVXUP010003621.1, read as the reverse complement.
CCTCTTTCAAAACTAAAACAGTTTTGATTCCGTGTGTTGTATACGGGAGTAACAACTGTGAAAGTACCGATTAAGAGATCTCGTACTTGTATGCCTAAAAATAACAACAAAATTGACAGTGACAAAAAACTAATTAAAACATATGTTTACCTTTTTAATTATATGATTTTCCTACCAATTTTTGTCGTTAAAATTGAACTTGAGTAATAATTGTTATCTTTTAGCAATATATGAAGATAAAAAATAGTATATGAAATTATTGAAATAGTTTATCCCAACTAATAGCAATAATAAAGATTATATTAAGAGTAATAATACATGTGTTGAGGTTTTTATTATTCAAGATCACCAAGAAAAGAGTAAAGATATATAACAAATAATTAAAAATAAAATGGGTGAGTAAACTATATATATAAACTTGTAATGAAATGAAAGGAGGGAGATTGCGTTAGTTAGAGAGAAAAACAAATAGAGTATATTGTGCTTTTAAAAAAAATAGAAAAGATTAAAAATTAAAGGAAATATATAGAATTAATTTTGGCAAATCTTAGGAACAGGAATCATCGATTGAATAATAAAGAGATATTCGCCTTCTTAGACAATGTTGAGGAAATACCTGATCAAACCACCACCCCATTAACTTAAAGGAGTAGATATGATGACTAAGGCCCCGTTTGACAAAAAATTTTTCCCTCTTTTTTTTTCAATTTTAAAAACTGAAAAAAAAGAGCGTTTGGTAACCATTTTTTTTTCAATTTAAAAAACCAGTTTTTAAACTGCAGAGTAAAAAAAAAACTCCAAAAACTGGTTTTTTTTTTTCACTTTTGGTTTTTTTTTTTCGACCACCACCACCACCCTCCCACCGCCGGCAGCCACCTCAGGCGACCACCGCCGGAGACTGCCGGCCGCCGGCAGCCACCTCCGGCCGCCGGCGACCACCGCCGGAGACTGCCGACAACCACCTCCGGCCGCCGGCGACCACCGGCAGCCACCTCCGGCCGCCGGCAGCCACCGCCGGAGACTGTCGGCAGCCATCTCCGGCCGCCGGCGACCACCGCCGGAGACTGCCGGCAGCCACCTCCGGCCGCCGGCGACCACCGCCAGAGACTGCCGGCAGCCACCTCCGGAGACGGCCGGCAGCTACCTCCGGCCGCCGGCCACCACCGCCGGTGACTGCCGGCAGCCACCTCCGGCCGCCGGAGACTGCCGGCAGCTACCTCCGACCACCACCGCCGGTGACTGCCGGCAGCCACCTCCGGCCGTCGGCCACCACCACCACCACCGTCGACCACCGCTACGCCCCACCACCGCCACCGCAAACCACCAAAAAAAAAAAGTCAAAATAAAAAGGGTTACCAAACACCAAAAAAAAAAACCTCAAAAAAAAAAGGGGTTATCAAACACCCACTTGTTTTTATAAAAAAAAAAATTAAGCTGCTCTTTAAAAAACTGCTCTTTAAAAACTGAAAACCAAAAAAAAAAATTTGTCAAACGAAGCCTAAGCCTTTGGTTGCATCAGGTGAAATAGAATTGCAAGATATAAATAATATTTTAATCGGATATGTTGACGTAGAAGAGAGAGATATAAAATCTTTCTACTTCGTTGAATTTCAAATGGTAAAAAAAAATTCAAATCAAATTGAAAGAGAGAGAGAGAGAGAGAGAGAGAGAGAGAGAGAGAGAAGAGAAATCCAACTTATGACAAAGGTGAGTAAATTCAAAATACTTTCAGAAGCAAAGTCTATGTAGCGATTTAAGCGAGTGTTCACGTAGACGGTGACGTGATCACTTTCTCTTAGTCTCGATTTTCATATATATAACTAGTTTTGGTACCATGCATCTGCACATGGACACTACACCTATCAAAGTACTTATTAAGAGATCTCGTACTTTTATGTATAATAACATTAACAAAATTAGTAGTGAGAAAAAAATAATTAAAAATATATTTCTACCTTTTTATATGAGTTCTTCTAACAATTTTTGTCTTTAAGAATAAACTTGAGTAATAATTATTAGCTTTTAGTAACAAATGAAGATAAAAAATAATGTATAAAATTATAGAATAGTCTCTGCTAACTAATAGCAATTATATGGATAATACTAACAATAAAAACTCGCATGTTGAGGTTTGTATTACTTAAGGCTACAAAGAAAATAGTAAAGATATATACTAAATGATTAAAAATAAAATGGAAGAGTAAACTTAATATATATAAACTTGTAATGTAATAAAAGGAAGGAGATTATGATAGTTAGAGAGAAAAACTAATGAAAAATATTGGAACAATTTAAACAATAAAAAAAATTGAGATCAAAATGAATATACAGAGATTTAATTTTAGCAAAATAAAGGAATTGATGGAGTTGCAGGGGAACACTCCAAATATACGTGACTAAGAATTGTTTTATGTTACCGACATGATATTCCGTTAAAGCATTACAGTTAAAAAATTGTAGCGTCCGTATCTGTATTTTCAGAGTTGAACACTTTCACTTTTTTTTGGTCTTTAAAAGTTAAAAGTTGTTATTGGCAAATGCCACTCAAAACTATTTGGAGTTTGAGAGAATTTAAGCTTGGAGTCGATTTATTAATTTCGTATATTTTGTTGTTTTAATTCCAATTCACGAGAAAATTCTGATCATTCCTTTTGTTTTGTACGGACAAACTCAATGTTCGACTAATACTTTTTCTAGCTACTTAATCTAAAATATACATTATTTTTATATGTACAACTGATATGCATACAAATGCTATATGTGAATAACATTTAGTTAAATTGTTTCTAAACTATTGTGCAAAGATTATAACGTATAAATACACGCAAATGGTATAATATTAATATTAATATATTTATAGTACTAATGAACATAGATATATAATTCCTTTTGCATATCTTATGCAATTGAAGATTAGAAATGTCTTAAGTTTATCTGATTTTGGCTTCCTGTACCAAAACTGGTCATATTAGATCAATTTTATTACATTAATAATTAAAATTTTTACATGCAACTTTTGACTCTCCTCGAATTAACATTCTGGGTCCGCCCTTGACTTTAAACAAGCATAATTGGCTCAGATCCGAGTGATAATACATGGTGACAATGATGTACCAATATAAAACCATTTAAGTATCATGATCAAGCAACTACATGATTGTCCACGAGAGTAAGGCCATTTAGTCAAAGTCATGAAGGAGTTTGGAATCAATTTGAACTAGAAAACTTAAGTTATTATTATTTTTTTTGTTTTTTAGCCTATAGTTAATGATGTGTATTATTATTAGTATTATTATTAATCAAAGGTCGCATGTGGTGAAGGTGCTTAAATCCGAGGAGTGCGTCTTAGATACCTCAGCACGAAGGACTTAAAATTGGAACGAGGAATAAAGTGCGCAAAATTAGGTCTTTAATTTTGGGAGCGACTAAATCCCCACTCTTTTTGATCAAATTCACGCTTAGTGACAATTTTCTAGTACTTTTTAGTAACAAAGGTGTATGAATTTAACAAAAATGTAGTGTGAATTTAACCTCACTATTAACTTTTTTGCACCAAGAAATTAAGAAGTATAGTTGATGAATCTTCACCCTGACCTGAAAAAACTAGTTGAGACATTTTAACTAAAATTAGTTAATTAAGAATATGCTTGTAGATGGAATCGGTCCAAACCGAGTAATATGCTTGTAGGATCGTTGGCTTTCGTATCTTAAATAATGTTTGGTAGTTTGGAATCAAAGGTCTGATAAACTGACATTGTTCGATACATCAAAAGACTACTCCGGCCGGCCTTGGCCCTCTTATCAAACTAGCCACTTCCAATCTAGCGGTCTTAAAAAGTTGGGATCAAACGTTTATGACACCATAGAATATTTAAACGCGTTATATAGCCAGTAACTATGGTTTGACAAGCGCGCTCAAAATCTTTTTTGCACGTATAGTTCTATTGATGTTAGAATGTCAAATAATTTGTTGTCATCGACTGTTTACCGTCGGATAGTGATGGTTAATATCATGTTGCACTTTTAGATTTTGAGTTTAATGTTGATTACTTGAATTGCTTGTCTTTTCAGAATTTTTTCAGGCATCTTATAGTGGTCCCAAAATTACTTTGTTGAAATAAAGAATCACGGCAAGTCAATATCCCTTGCTTCCTCATAAACTGAGGTATGGCACGTCATTGTCGTTTACCGAGATGAGTTTGACTTCGTAATCACTAAGCCGAATTCTGGTCTCAAAATTTTTTGGTCAAAGTCACTGATGATGCTTCTAATAACACTTTTAAGGAAGATTTTCGGTAAGTCATGATAAGGCTAAAATGTCACAAGAAATGAATTCTCGACGCTGATGATGCTTCTAATAACACTTTTAAGGAAATTTTTTTGTAAGCCATGATAAGGCTAAAATGTCACAAGAAATGTATTCTCGACGCTGATGATGCTTGTTAATAACACTTTTAAGGAAATTTTTTTGTAAGCCCTGATAAGGCTAAAATGTCACAAGAAATGAATTCTCGACGCTGATGATGCTTCTAATAACACTTTCAAGGAAAATCTTTTGTAAGTCATTATAAGGCTAAAATGTCGGAATGGAAAAATAAAAATAAAAATTATAGTTGAACGGTTCGGTTTTGGCTTTTTGGATTGGATAGATTGATCGGTTTGAGATTGTAGTAATTTTTTGGACTTATTTGGACCTATAAATCGACTGTTTGGTACTTGTAATATACATAATCACAAATTCTTTGGAGCCTACTAATTAGGTAGAGTTTACATATATGTTTTTGGTAGAAAAAAGGCTGAACTGTAAGCCTATAGTCTAACGGCCATGGAGCATTGCGTCTCAAGAACCTATAATGCCGCCGCATATATCTGAGTCCCTGATTCCAATACCAACGTCAAGGCGAAGCGTACAAGAATCCTTATGTGTAGCACATGTAGAGCGATAACGTAAGTTTGTCACCAACAAGTGCGGCGGATAGGATTTGAACCTAGGTAAAAAATCTGGATTGAGATCTTGAGGACTGTTGAACCAAACTTATTGGCTAGCGTTTTCACACACACGCACACACACACACACACACAAACACACACAGACAGAGAGAGATTGTGGTCAAATCATAAGTACGGTACAAGCTAAGCAGTAATTAAGATTAGATTAAATCTTATATATTTTTAATTGAATATATTTAGGTACAGTTCGAGTTAGAACGGTTTCAAAAAAGTCAAATCGAACCGAACATCGGTTTGGAAAAACAAATCAAACAGATTTTTTTTTTTATTTTGTAAAATGTGTTTGTGGTTGGCTGGTGTGGTCGGTTCGGTTTGACCAGTTGAATTTGTTTAAACGGTTTAAATTTTCAATCATACTGCCTACTCTAAAAATTTAAGTTACTAAATACAGTATGAATTTAACAACGTATCATGCTTTTAACTCATCGAAGTTATTTCAAAAGTGTCAAGGACGTCATTTGAGAGTTAATCTTGTAGACCATATTTAAAATCTCAAGCAGCCATTACTTCTTCCAAAGTTTTGAATACGAATTTGTCAACGGATGCACCCTGGACGGACATGAGCGCATGTTTAGATTCGAATAGTATCAGCATCTGGTATCGTGTAGTAATTAATTAACGTTGACCGGAGAGCATGCGGAGTGGGTACGGAGAGCACAGACCCGAGTGACAGAAAATCCTTACAAGCCAATTTTGTTAATGGAAGCACATGAATATTGAATGTGATTTCCAAGATCTAAACTAAGTTCCCTTTGTTATTGCTAATCTGATCTGATATGGTGATGTGAGAGGTTATTGCGACAATTATTGATTATTAAATATATTTAATAACTTTTATTTAATAGTTATAAATGCATTTAGTGACTTTTATTTTGTGACGTTAAAAAAGTGATGTTAAGAATTGTTGTTGAAAATATTAACAAAAATACTGCTAACTGTATTTATCAATCATTAATTGTCGTTGTATGAGAGGTTGTATTTATATTCCTACGACTCGGATAGCAGCAGAAAGATTTTCAAAAAGGAGCGAATTCCGAATTCAACTTTTTTCAGAAGAAAAAATTATAGAAAGTCATCTTTGTAACATACTACGTTTGTTAGAATTCTTAGCTAATGGAGTAAGTTAAAATACGAGCTTCTGAATCGCTGATTAGGATGATTTAATACTATCGGAAGTATTTAACAGATTTCTCATATATGTTTGTTGATATCATGTTCTAACCCGACTAAAGTAAGAACTACTTAATTTGTTGTTAGTACACTTCTTATCGAAAATGTGGCGCTAAAACTGCATCAGTAAGTCGTCAGGTCGGGCGAGTACAAGTAGCAAAGATAGGCAAATGCAGGGCAAGTGAGAAAATAGTTGAATCTCGATTTTGTTTAAAAAAAAAAATAGAGTCCCAATTTTTACTTTACAAACGAAAAAATGATGTCATAAACTATCCTGTTATAAAACTCTTTAAAACATAATTTAACTTTTCTTTTTGAAGTAAAATCCGAGAACCTCATTTATATATTGCAAAAGAGTGCAATAAAATAACTATAACACACTCATAAGTTTGAAATGTTAATAAGCTTATTATAAGATATCAAACCATTAAACAGGGACTTGGAGTTAGGAATAAGAAGAATTATCTTACCAAACCCAGTCCATTAAGCCACAACGTGAAGATTCGTGGCCCAACCCAGTATGTAAGACACGTTTATTTTTCAAAAATTTCTAAAAATTCACTCTAAATTTAAATTTTATATTCCCCTCTTTTCATTAAAGGTAAAATTGTCTTATCAACAAGTGTCACTAAAAGTCATTTGGAATAGGTGAGTCTAATTTAATTATTTATACTAATTTAGCAATCCATTCTTTTCCAAACATTAGCATAAATGGTCCACTTAGCTTGGACAATTTATGAAAACCAATTTCCCTGGTTAGACAATTTGGAATTTTTTTTTTGGTTAAATTACACTCTATATCTTATGTCTTTGTGCAATTTGACACCTGGTTGCGCGATAAACTTTTTGTTAGGAGTAGTTTCAACGTGGTTGATGCTTAAAGTTTCACATCATTAACTGTCAAGTGAATAACGACTTAATGAAAAGCATATGTGGCGTTTAGGTGACAAAACATAGAAGACTAACTGATATCCAAAGAAAAATGGTCAGTAATAATAATCAGTTAAGGAGAGTAAATGCGTTAGCTAGGCAGTCGATCATGATTAGTTTTGCGTGAACACGCACAGAGACAACATAGTCAAGCTACGTAACTTTCTCTTCGTGCATTATCCATGATACTCGATTACTGTAACTTGTAAATTCGATCACCATATAACAAAAAGTTAGCTATTTTCTCTAAAATTTTAACATGGAAAATTGAACTCTAAAGTTGTGAATGTAATGTGTACTACATATTAAGCATGATGAGAATTATGGAATGGAAATTGTATTTTCCTTTCTTACTCATTAATAAATAATTTATTTCTACTAGGAGTCCTTCCAATAGAATTCAATAAAAGGACATTACCGTAAAGCCACACGAACCCCCCCACCCCCCGGCAAAAAAAATATTTAAAAATATAATAATAATAATAATAAATAATTAAAGGTATGTAGTTACCAAACAGTGTTGTAACGGAATGGTATATGTGTTAAGAATCTTTATGGGTTTGGTTTGACATGTAAGTTTTGAAAGTTCATGGAGTTAACAGTAAAAAATGGCTCATAAAATGCACCAAAAAAATTAAGGAGATCTATTTGAAATTGTCTTTTTTTAACTTTGTTATATCAACGTGAAGATAGTTATAGGGTGGGTTGAATACATATCCCTTTTAGCTAACATATTTATAACTGTATTTTTATCCTTCTTAGCAATAATAAAATGTAAATTGGACAGGGAAAATAAAAAACAAGGGGTATAAATTTACCTCTACCTTATGTTAGAACGAAAGATTCAGTTGAAACAGAGAATTATTCGTATATTTGTATATGCATAAAGAGTACATAGAAGGTTTGTATATATAAGCATTATAATTGACTAGTAATAATGTACTGAGCAAATTAAAGATTTATAAAATATAAGAATGATAAGACGGTGACTAAATTAAGGAAATTTCTTTATGGCTTAATCCCAAAACTGTAATCTCAACTTTACCTCCAATACAACTTTAGTATCCAAGTTCAAACGTACACCAAAGAAGTACTCAACTTTGTAAAAGCGTACGAAATCAGTACCTTGACTGAAGGACGGCAGATGGCGTTAAAAAGTCTGAGAGGTTGGACTATCAATAATAGAAAAATACGCTGATTTTCAAAGAAGTACTTAACTTTGAAAAGGCGTACCAAATCAGTACCTCGATTTTTTGTCTTCCTTAAATTAATCAAAACAAAAACACATTAAAAATTTGATTTTTTTTGTCTTCCTTCGTTTAATCAAAAACACGTGGCACTATCTTAATCGTTTGAATTTTTTTTTTATCTTCTGTAACTAACCATTAAAAAAAATTAATTTTTTTATCCTCCTTAATTAACCATTAAAACTCTATCTCTCTCTCTCTCTCTCCCTCCCCCATATAAGCCACTGTCTCCCTATCATCTTGGAGCCATCGTCGTAATCATTTGTCATCCTCATCGTCTCCACAACAACCCATCGCCATCACCACCGGTCTTGCCACTGCACCATTTACATCAGTGACCCATCACCACAGATCTGGCCATTGCTACCTTTCACACCAACGAACGCACCACCGTCACCACCGATCTAGCAACCACCATCGTAACTCCTACGTAGCGGCATCATCACTACCGGTTGATTGAGCACCAATTTTCAAAAACTGAGGTACTCGTGATAACACGGCATTTCCGCATAATCTTCTCCTTTCGAGTGACACAGTTCTTTAGAATCCGTAGCTTGTTTGCAGAGAGAGTTTGAATGGTACTAGTTGAGCTAATTTGGGGATTTGGGAGAATCTTAATAATGAAGTGAATGCGGGGGGAGAACAGGCACTTACTAATTTCATTCCAAGGTTCATATATTTTGCTTCAAGCCTCTTACTGTGTGCGTTGGTGTTGGTAGTGTGTGGTGGTCAACAGTCTCGGGTTTAAGGCGGCAATGTTGGGTTGTTATGGCAGTGGACACATGTAGTGGTAGACGGCGGTGTTAGGCAACGACAGTGGTGGTGGTAATAGGGGTAACGGGTAGCTTGTATAAATTGGTCATAGAGGGAGGTGGGGGGGGGAGAGTGTGTTGTTTTGTTTTGATTAAATTAAGGAAGACAAAACATCGAGGTACTGATTTGGTACGCTTGTTCAAAGTTAGGTACTTTTTTAAAATAGACATGTTTTTTAGATCTATTTTTCTGTTATTGACGGTCTTAGCCCTCGAAATTTTTAACGGCTTTTGTCGTTCGTCAGTTGAGGTTCTAATTTGGTATACTTTTTCAAAGTTCGGTACTTCTTTGGCGCATCTTCAAACTTGGATACTAAAGTTATACTGGATGTAAACTTGAAGGTACAATTTTGTAATTAAGCCTTCCTTTATTTACATAGTTGACTCTAATATCCCCCTCACACTCAAGGTGGTCGACCAAATACCAGGTGGAGTTTGGAAATGAAGTGCAAGAAGTTCTTTGCTAAGAAGGACTTTGTGAAGACATCTGCAAGTTGATAGGAAAAGGATACAAGAATGGGCTAAAGCATACCATGAATGAGATGGGTATGATTGACATGACAATCAATCTCAATATGTTATGTCCTATCATGAAAAACATTATTATGAGTGATTTGAATAGCTCTCTGAGTGTCATAATGGATAGGGGAGCTGAGTCAAAAAGGACATCCATGTCTTCATGTGGCCATCGCCAGGAAACTAACTCTGCGATAATGTCAGCAAGAGCGTGATACTCAGACTCAGTGCTGGAACGAGAGACAATTGATTTTTTCGTGCTGCGCAAGGAGATGAGAGAATCACCCAGGAAAAAGCAAAAACTTGTAGTGGAGCGACAATAAAAAATGTCTCATCCCCAGTCTGCATCAAAGAATGCAGTGAGTTGTAGAGAGGATGCAGACGGATAGTGCAAGCCATGATATATAGTACCCTGCACATACTACAAAATTCAAAGAATGGTAGTCATGTGAATGGTGGAGGGAACGATTATGAACTGGCTAACTCGATGAACTGCATAAGCAGTTCTGGTCAAGTAACAGTGAAATAAGTTAGGCTACCAACCAGTTGTCTATCATAGATGGGATGTGAAAGAGATTGACCAGTTTTCCTCCGTAGGGGACATAACAGTATCAATGGAAGAGCTAACATACTTGGAGACCAAATTCAGAAGCATACTTAGTTTGAAAAAGAAAGTATCCAGTATGATGAAAGGCATCCTCAAGACTAAGAATGTAACACCCCGAAATTTTATGCTGGTTTTACGGTTAAAAAAAATGAAATGTTGTAGGTTGGAGGAGCTGAGCGTTATAGTTTATGACACTTAGCGACAAATTTAATTTCGAAATAAGAATTAATAATTTAATGTTAACAGTTATAAGCAATATTGATTGAAGTGTTTAGTGACGATTAGCGTGACATAATTTTTATCGACAGCCTTTAGCGACAGTTAAGATTTTCTTTTAGTATCGACGTTCTTGTTAGCGACGATTTGTCAAACGGGGTGACGTAACAAACTATTTATAATTTTCCTAATACATCACGTACTGAAAATATTTTTTTATTAGGACCATAATTCTTTTATAAGTATTAGGTTGGAAGTTTTAGCGACAAATGATGTGTAGGGTTCTTTTATTTTCTAACTAGGGTTCTTGTGATTATATTTATACTAAACGTTTTGGGCAGCCGTCAAGGCTCCCTGTAACCGTCACAGAGAGAGAGAGAGAGAGAGAGAGAGAGAGAGAGAGCGCGAGAGAGGGAGAGAGAGAGGAACAGAAAGAGGGCTGCAAAGAGAGAGATCAAGGAGTCTTCCGGCGAAGCTTTTCCGGTAAGCTTTCTTTACAATTTATGCTTCATATGTATACATATATAGGTGTGTTTCTGTAGGTATATAACTGGGTAAATGTCATAGCGCTAGAAGGCTATAAAGGGTTCGATTTTTGGGTAAGTTTTGGGTTGCCGTAATCGTCGTTATGAATATGAATCTTATGCGTATATATGTGAGTAGAGGGGCTGAATTTCAGCCGTGTAGACAAAGTGTTTTGGTTGCGTGGGTGCTGTGTTGGTTGTGGCTTGATAGGTGTGGTTTTTGTGGCGAGTGTTTTCTCTTTTTGTTGTTGTTGGGGTCTCAGTTGATGGTTGGTGGCGACACAGTCACCTGGTGCGAAGGTAATTGTCCAGGTGTTAGAGGAGTTTTGCTTTTGTTTGGGATGACCCGTGAGATTTCATGATGTGGGAGTGCTGTAGGCGTGTATATATATAAGGTAACATGGGTATGAGCTGTGCATGTGTCGTGTAATTGTGTGTGTTGCATGAGAGAATTTGGTGCGTGTCTTTGGTGTTGTTAACTGGTGTTTTGAATGTGTATAAAGGTAGAGAAGAGGGGGTTTTCGTGGAGGAAAAGGACTGAAATGGCAGCCCTGAAATGCTGCATAAATGAGAGCATGAAATGCAGAAGGCATTGGGGAAACTCATGTGTTCATGTGAGGTGGGTGTATAAGAGATTGGAATGGGTGCAGAAAGAAGGAAGAAGAGGAATGGGTTGCAAGTGTAGTGGAGTGTGATGAAGTGCACATATGGGTATATATGTGTGGGTATCCGTGAGTGCAGTGTGTGTTGGAACAAAGAAGAGAAGCTACTGCCGTGGGGCAGTAGCTGTGTGAGTTTTGTGTAAGTGTTGTGCTTGTGGTGTAGTGTGTAAGCGAGTGTGAATATTGGAATTTCAGGAGAAGGAAGAGAGGCTGAGTTTCAGCCATGAGAAAGGGTAATGCATGGGGCTTGAGAAATGAAACGGAGATAGTGTTGAGGGGCTGAAACCAGCCGTGAAGTGTGTCATGTGTGTGTGTGAATTGTGTGTGTATGACTGAGTAACATGTGGGTGTGAAGATGTGTTCAGTGTGTGAGTATGTATATATATGTGCTATGTGGGTGAAGTGAGTTGAACAAAGGAAAACAGGGGAAGGGAGTAGGGAGCGGCAGGGGGAAGTGCTGCTGTTAGTGGAGAAATGCTGCTGTGCTGTGCTGTGATGTGCTGTGATGTGTGTGTGTATGTAGTTTAACATTAGGCTTAGCACGAATTTTGGATATCGTATAGTGAATATTAGAATGTGAAAATTTATATTATAGTACCTGAGACAATGCTAGAATTACTGGTGAAAGTTCATAATTTTCTGAGTTCAGATGTATTTTTAATATTTTTTGTAAGTTTAAAATGGTAAAATTATTTTGAAGCCTTTAAACCCTGAAAATGTTCTCGAAAAAATTATAGTAATACTTTTATAGAATAATAAAGACTAAGTGTAAAGTTGGTGATTTTTAGAGTTCATTTGATATCATTTCTCTATCGCATTGTATTTAACAAAATGAAAATTTTTAAAATAGTTTTAATGCCTTTTAATTTCTGATTTTAATTTCAATAAATTTTATAAGTCTTTTGAAGCTGTTACAAAAATTGTGAGCCTTTATTTCCAACTAGAAGAAATTATGGCAATTTATTAGTTTTAGAGTATTTAAGGAAATTATTTTTTTATTCAAAAATAATAAAAATATTCAAAAATTATATTTTAACCCGTATGCTACATTAAACTATAAATAAAGTTTAAGGAGTGACTAGAATATTTTTGGGATATTTCTGAGTCTCGAGGAGTGTGACGAAATTCTAAGTAGATTGGCCGTAAGGGAAACCGTCCGAGTTTCATCATGTCCGGATAGAGAGATGGGTACACAATAGATAACTATATCTAGATTTTTATGTAATAGTATGAATAAGTGTTCTGATAAATGACTCTGCCAACCTAGGTTAATCACGAGGAATTTGGTCGAGAGTTTTTTTTAGCTTCAGCGCTTGGATTGAGGTAAGGGATTTCTTCTGGAACCCTATTCATCTATTGATATCATAATATTCTTTCTGGTTTGCTATTAACGTTTTTATTGGACTCACTTATATTTGTGATGACATTGCATTGATTGCCATTAATACCCCGTTTGAGCCTTATATGTTTATTGAAAATTCCTTTTCGATGCTGTGTATTTATTTCTCATTATGCATCGAATGTATCATTGATTTATCGGTTATTGCACTCTAAATATTAACATGAGTTAGTGTATTGAGGAGTTATAAGGATGGTCTGTATCGGGGGTGATATAAGGATGGTCTGTTATTGTCAGGAGACGCTAGTACCCTAAGGGTCTAGCTAGTGTTCATATGCATATGAACCTTATTGTTAGTGAGCACTGCCTGTGTGGCTTTGCCAAAGTGTTACCCTGCACTGCCTTTGTGGCTTTGCATTATACTCATGTTCAATATTATCCGCATTGGTTCAATGTAAATTGAAAGTGTATCTTTTGAATTTTGGATTCAGAATACTTTTCTCCATTTGGTCACTGATATAAAATTTTCCCAAAGAAAAATCATTTGTACTCTTTATTGAATTTTTGAGCGACCTTACTGAGCTCTCGAAAGCTCACTCCCTTTTATGTTCCTTTCTGCAAGAAATAACCCTCAGTAAGACTTCGGGACAATCGAGCTTAAATTTCAGAATAGCTTATGTTTTCCATTAATAGTTTATTTAAGCCTTGCTAGAGAACCAGTATGTAATTTAATAAATTGAGTACCTTACAATTATTTTGTGATAGGAATGGTCTGTTAAGACAATTCATGGATTGTAGTGCTCTGATCTGAATGTTAGTGGGTACCTTTAGTGGTAATGAATAAATTGGACAATTGAGGAGCTGATGGAATGATCGGATAATGCTCCGAAAATTGCAGGGCGTTACAAAGAAAGTATTGAAGATCACTAAGATCCTTCATCTCAAACAGTTGACCGAGAAAGTTTGAGAGTGAAAGTATCTGAAAGATCATAAACTGTGATGATCATGTCATCAACATATAACAGTACTAAGATCAAGTCTGAATCAGACTGTTGATGAAATAGAGCAGAATCATAGGCACTGAAAGTGAATCCAAGTTGTGCAAGGACAGAACTAAACTTGGAGAACCCCAACCAGGCCTCGAGAGCTTGCTTGAGACCATAAAGTGCTTTTCTGAATGACATATACAAGGTGGAGGATGAGGATAACCAGGCGGACATTTCATGTACACTTCCTCAATGAGCTCCTATTAAGGAAAGCATTCTTCACGTCTATTTGAAACACAAACCGATGGCAAGTAGAGGCAATTGTAATGGGAGCTTGGACCGATGTAAGATGAGTGATAAGAGCAAAGATCTCTTCACAATCAATGACATACTCTTGTCTATATCCTTTGGCTACAAGCCAATCTTTGTAACAATCAATGCTGCCATTTGTATGCGTCTTAATCTTGTACACCCGTAGTTATTAAAGGCTCAGGTACACCTAAGGAGCAAAGGGTCCTTGGAGCATAGGGTAAGGCACAAGGTACATGCCTGCGTCTTTTTTAAAGTGAGGTGAAAACTAAAAATAAATATACATTAATGCATTAAAGCAATAAAATCACATAAAACATTCAGGAAATTGGCAATTTAACAAATTTTCAACACTAGAAAAAGTTTCAAATCCAATGAGAAGTAGTTAATCCTAAGTGAACATGACAACTTCATCCTCATCAATACTGAGGGATAAGGCAACAATGCTTTCTTCAAAAGGGAATCATAGGCTTCAAATCTGGTAGAGATTCCACATCAGTTTCATCTTCTTTATCTACAAGCTGAAATGAATGAGTATATTTACTTGAAAGAGAGCATTAAGTGGCGACGGGGTGCTCGCACAATGAACAACAATAAGATAATTGATTCATTGGAGATTTGGGGTTTTAGTTTTTTTTTAGTTTAGATATTAATAAATTATGCTATAAAACAAAGAATTAGAGACACTGAACGGTTGGGATAATGTCGCGATGCAAAAGTCAAAGACTAGGATTTTTGGGCTTTTTTTAAGCCTCCACCACCGCCTTGTGCCTAGGCGCGCAAGTCACATGCCTTTTTGAAGGGGCTACGCCTAGCCCTAGGCGAGGTGCACTCTTTGCTCTTGTGCCTAGGCGCGTGTAGGCTATGTACACCCACTTGCAATCTACTACAGATTTACCTGGAGGAAGATAAACTAAATCCCAAGTATGAGTCTTAGTAAGTGCATCTAATTCTTCATTCATAGCCTTCTTTCACAGAGGGTCATTAGAAGCTTATGTATAGGTAATAGGTTCATGAAGAGTAGATAGAGAAACAGAGCAATTATAATCTCTCCAATGAACAGTAAGTTAAACTAACCTATTAGAAGTTGGACAAACCTGAGGGGTAAGAGGCGGTGTTGGTGGAGTAGAGTCAGACGCAGATGTGGAGGGAGAGTGAAGTCCTGCAAATGGATGAATAATAATATCAGGAGCAGGAGTAGGCAAAGGTGTTGTAGTATTAAGGATCATATCTATGGAGGATGTTGGAGTGTCAACTGAGTATCAAGAGACGACACATGTATGAAGATCGTATCCCCCATAAGATAACATGCTGAGAAACACATATCTGTTGAGATATAGGATCATGGCAGTGTACCCTTTTGGTTCTATGCCATAACCTTAGAAAGCAATACATGCAAGCCCTAAGTTCTAATTTGTTTTGATCATGGGAATGAAGTTGAACATGACAAACACAACCGAAGATGTTGAGAAGACTAATTTGGGCAGACAACATGAAAGCATTCATATGGACACATTTTGCCTCAACCAACAAAAGGTGTACAATTGATAGTATAGACTGCGGTAAGTACAACTTCACCCCAGAAGGACTCGAGAAGAGAAGCAGAGTGCAACAAGGTATTTGTTATCTTTACAATATGCTTGTGTTTACGTTTAGCTTTACCATTTTGTTCAGATGTGCCAGGACAAGAATTTTGAGCAATTGTGTCCTCTTGAGCAAGTAAATATAAGAAAGGTGTACAGGTATATTCGGAGGCATTATCTGGACAATTTTTTTATGGTATAGGAGAACTAAGTATGAATCATTTTAGCAGATAAGAATAAACAGTGAAAAGTTTGGAGCGATATTTCAAAAGATAGATTCATGTAAATCAAAAGTGATCATCAATAAACATTACATAATAACGAGATCCACCCTTAGCAAATACTGGGGAGGGACCCATACATCAGATTGAACTAAATCAAACGTGTGTCTAGCTCTCAAACTACTATTATTGAAAGGCAACTTTGAATGCTTACAAAGTTAATAAGGTAAACAATGAAAATTAGACACAGAAATTAGACCCAAACTGTCCACTAGAAATAAGAGGAGTAAGCCTAGATAAGGAGGCAAGACCTAAGCGAGAGTCCAAAGTTGAAGAGCTTTGGAAGAGGTAAAAGCAATAGCAATGGAGGGGGATG
Organism: Escallonia herrerae; assembly: GCA_033070095.1. Classification (NCBI taxonomy): domain Eukaryota; kingdom Viridiplantae; phylum Streptophyta; class Magnoliopsida; order Escalloniales; family Escalloniaceae; genus Escallonia; species Escallonia herrerae. Next base: position 42,771 of record JAVXUP010003621.1, on the reverse strand, counting down.
GCAGATGGAGATCTCCATCACAAAGAGACAACCCACTTTATGCCTTGTCCCAACTACCTCCCCAGTCTGGGAGTCCTGTACAATGCAGCCAAAAGAGTTAAGATGAATGGTCCAGCTATGACAAATAAGTTTATCCAAAGAGATAAGATTATGAGCCAATGAAGGGATAAGAGAAGTATGAGATAAAAAAAAGTGAGGTGTGGAAATAACTACTATATCAGTGGTGTGTAATGCAGTAACATTAGCAATATGTATAGGTAGTTAAATATTA
>JAVXUP010003621.1:0-37500 GCA_033070095.1 Escallonia herrerae | reverse complement strand
CATTCACTACACCCGAAGGCCTCTACGAATGGCTAGTAATGCCTTTTGGCCTCAAGACAGCCCCAAGTATCTTCCAACGAAAAATGGATGATATTTTTAGACCTTACAATGAATTTATCTTAGTATATATTGATGATATTTTAATATGTAGTAAAAATGATACCGAACACATTGCGCACCTAGATTTAGCATTTAAATTATTTGAAAAACATGGCTTGATTCTTAGTAAGAAAAAAGTCGAATTATTTAAAACAAATGTTAAATTCTTAGGAATGGAAATAGGGAATGGTAGAATTAAATTACAAGAACATATAGCCAAAAAGATTCTACAATTTCCAGACAAACTTGAAGGATTAAAACAAATACAAGCATTTTTAGGCTTACTAAATCAGGCTAGAATGTATTTCAAAGAGCTGAGCAAACTAATAGGACCTTTATATAATAAGACTCGTAAAAATGGTCAAAGACATTTTAATACAGAAGATATTAACCTTATAAAAACTTTAAAAGACAAAGTAAAACAATTACCCGACTTATATTTACCGTTAGAAACAGATTATTTAATAGTTCAAACAGACGGTTGCAAAGAAGGCTGGGGAGCAGTCTTATATTGCAAACCAAATAAATATAGCAGTAAAAAAGAAGAAAGATTATGCAGATACGCAAGCGGTAAATATAAAGAAAGTAACCAATATTTGACAAGTTTAGATTTTGAATTACTTGCTATTATTTATGCCTTAGAACATTTCAAGGCATTATTAATTTCAAAACATGAATTTAGTATTAGAACTGATTGTGAAGCAATAGTAAGGTATAATAAAAACAAAGATGCTAGATATACAAATAGATGGGTAAAGTTTTTAGTAACCCTTAGCAATTACCGTTTAGACAAAATAGAGTGGCAACACATAAAAGGAAAAGACAACACTTTAGCAGATTTATTATCTCGCAAATTATTACAATAATATTTTGTTTTACAGGATGACTCCTTTTCAAGTCAGACTCTATCTTCGTCAGACATTTAGGAGAATTCAGAGACTCGAAGCTCATCTTCAATTTTTATATGAATTTGAGACAGATGGAGATGAAGAGTTAGAAATTTTTAAACAAAATCGTATTGAAGCTACAAACGATTTCATTCAAGTCTGTAAGAATGAATTCGATTGGCTTGGAGGAGTATTTTGTAGATAAAAACAATTATCTTTGTAATAATAAAATCTTCCTTTTAATAAAGATTTTTACTGCCTTACAAGCATATCTATAGACAAATTTTTGTAATTGTGCAGGACAAATGACATCCTCCTCTGATGGACGCTCTAGACAAGCTCATTTCGCCAATCAGACAAATCCGTCGTTTCCAGTACTTTATACAAGCTATGTAGATAATTCAGGCACCAGTAGGATTAATTTTGATGGTAGTAATTTAGGAATTCTACATGTAGGAAGTAAATTTCAAGTAAAAGACCCCAAGTTAGGACCGTTTCCCATAGACCAGGTCACTCTTTTAGACAACCTTTGGCAAGCATTTATTCGTAAACTCACACAGAATAGTCAAGTAGGATATCAATTAAGTATAGAAGATACAGCTAAGTTTATCATCAATAGAGGAATTAGACTTTTACCTCCTTACAAAGTAAATTCTTTAGAAAATTCAGGCCAAGAATGGCAAGTAGACAAAATATTAGGAACTAACGTCATCTACAAGTATAGTACCATGACAGACAGTTTTTGGTATCGTAATACGTCAGGCAGAATGTCTGTTAGATTCACAAATTACGTTGAAGCAATTAATAACCCAGACACTCAAGAAACCGAAACAGATGAATAATTTAGACGTCTTTAAAACAACAGATTTTAAAATATTAAATCAAAAAATAGGAACTACAGTTTATAGGAAGAGGAATTAGTATGCAACAATTACAAGAATTTATACAACTCGTTGAACGAGAAGAAAGTTTAGATATCTTCAATCAAGGTCTGAAGAAATTATAACAGATATAGACTCGGATATAATGAAAGACTTAAAAGACCTAGATCTAAGCCAACCTTTATCTCGCAACCCGTTCATATAGATATATGTGAACCGGAAATAAATTATAAAACTGAGTTAGACAATAAAATTGATAAAGCATTGGAAGAAATAGAAACTATAAGACAAAAAGATTATAATCTTTTAGAAGAGAATTAATCGAAAAGAAGAAGAATTTTTAAAAAATATATATCTAGAAGAAATAAGTATAGAAGAAGAATTTTTAAACAATTATGAATTATATTCTATCCTACAGAAGGAACCATAGAGGACTATTTAAACAACAAAATAAATTCATATATAGATGCAAATTCTATCACAATAGAAGATGTTGAAGAATTAGAAGAAACAAATGATGCAGAATCTGTTACAACTCAAATTTCTTTAACAAATACCAAATTTAACCTAATGAATGAAACTCCATACATTCTTATGGACGAAAGTGGTGGTTCAGGAACCACACAAAATCAAAATAATGATGGTAGTAGATTCTATACAACTCAACCTACAAATAGACCTCAATATGCATATGGCAATCTACCAAGACAAAGTGCAACAATAGAAAATACAAAATATGAAAGACCAAATTATAGACCCAAAGGTAAAAAACATCCTTTAGAACAAAATTTTAAAATACAAAAGGCAGCAGAACCTTTTATTTTAAATATAACTGCAGTTGATCCACAACAAAGAACTAATTATATACAAGTATGGAAAGATGCAGTAGTAGCAAATTTCATTACTAAACAGTCAGATAATTTAGAAACAGGAGAAGAAATGATAAGATACATGACACAATTCTTAGGACCAATAGCTAAAGCTAATTTTGAAGAATGGCAGCAAGCCTATCCTAATGATTTAAAAGAAATGGCAGACTTAGGCCCCAATCCTTATAATTTTGTAAACACAATACAATTAATATTAACAGGAAGAAATCCCAATACTGGAGATGCTATTATACAAATAGAAGCGGCTAGAAAATTAGAACAAGTACATCTATATAACTGGCATAATATAAAACCTTTTATGCAAGAATACTATTATTTTGCCTCACAAAGTGGAAACATATACAACTCAAATGTTATAGACAAATTTCTATATAAATTACCAGGAGCTTTAGGACGAGAAATTAGTGAAACAATTAAAAAAGTTTACGAAAACCCGAATCAAAGACCAGCCTATTCCTTAGGAAGTGTCTTTGAACAAGTAATAGAAATTTTAGTTTCAAAGTGTACTAATATACAAATTGCTAGACAACTTAAAAATGAAACAAGCTTTTGTAAAGAAATATATACACCTCAACACTATGGTCAAGAAGAATCTAGACCTAAATATACTAGAAAGCCTTTGAGAAGGCCAAAACAACCTAGAAAGACGTATTTCCTACGAAAAAGTAGAGCTAGAAAACCTTTTTTAAATCCAAGACATGTTAGAAAATATGACAATAGACGCATCTATAAAAATAAAATTACATGCTATTCATGCGGAGAACCTGATCATTTAAGTTCTAGTTGTCCTAGAAGACAAAATAATAATAATTTCAAATCTATGATAGTTAATAATACAAATGAAGATTTACTAGAAGTAGATGAAACGTTAAGTGATACTGAAAGTATTTATAGTATCAAATCTATAGAAGAATACGCAGAAGACATTTGTTCTTTAAGTAGCAATGATGAGGAAGAAGTGCTTCCCGTCGAAACTACTGATCAAATAGACATGTTTATAAACTCCTTAAAACAATCTAATATCTATAATTTTATGTTTAAACCCTCAGAACAAAACTTAAACACAGAAGACAATTGTCAACACCAATGGGAATTAGGAAAAGGTTTAGACACCAATACATGTTATATCTGTAAATGGTATCCCGCCATTAAAGTAAGATGCAAATGCAATTTATGCTATAAAGAAGCATGCACTAAATGCCTAAAACAAAAATACAATTTAGACATCAGCAAAACAAATACGTCTAAATCAACACAAGATAACACTTATTACGATAAGAATGTTAATAGACGATTAGAATATTTAGAACAAAAAATAATACAAATTGAAGATACCTTAGCTCATATTAAAGAAAATCTCATAGAAACTATAAATTTAGATGATCCTAATAAACAGCTAATGCAAGAATTTAATATTGACAAATTTTGTACACAAACAAGATTTAATAATCTAGTAACTATTAGACTACAGATTATACACCATAAAAAACGTGTAGAAACTAATGCAATTATTGACACTGGCTGTACAATTACAGTACTAGATCCTTCTATAATTAACAGTGATTATATAAAAATCCTAGACAAACCAGTAACTGGAGTTGGTTTTTCCAACACTCCAATTCAATACACTACATATATTACTAATGCAACTATCACCTTTTTAACCCCATGTAATACACAATCAAAACCATATTTACTTAAACATGCATTTTGTGCTCCTATTTTACATCAAGAGGGCAAAATTATCCTTGGGATAAATTTCTTATTAGCAAATAATAATACAATTACAATTTCAAAAGACTTTTTTCAAATTGCACAACAAACTACTCAAACACCTATTAATATTGACACACCCTCAGAGTACGCTCAGAAGCGTGGTGGGACTTACATAGAACTTAAAGGCAAAAATAAGACATGCGAAAATAAGATATGCGAAGAATGCAGACAGGGTAAAACAAACTGTTGCATAAAAAACATGAAAAATTGTCGAATAGAAGAAATTACAGAAAACGAAGAAGAATATCTTCAAATAGATAACAACGACATTTATAACAAAGATAGAATAAATTACAACTTAATAAGCTATTTTTCAAATAAACATGATATTCTTAACGCTATAGAAAAGTTATCCTTTATAGGAGAAGACCCCATTAAAAGATGGGACCTAAACAAAATATACTGTAAGTTAGATATTATAAACCCAGACTATATTGTTAAGACTGCTAATATAGAAGCAAGTAGTTTAGACACTGAAGACTTTAAAATGCATATTAAAGAACTTATACAATTAGGAGTAATCAGATCTAGTAACAGTCCACACAGATCAGCAGCGTTTATAGTTAGAAACCATGCTGAGATAATTAGAAACAAGAGTAGGATGGTAATAAATTATAAAAGACTAAATGATAATATAAGAGACGATAGTTATAACATCCCTAATAAGACTTTTCTTTTAAGTAAAATACAAGGTAAAAGAATTTTTAGTAAATTCGACTGTAAATCTGGTTTTTACCAAATTAAAATGTGGCCCGAAGACATTAAGTGGACCGCATTCACTACACCCGAAGGCCTCTACGAATGGCTAGTAATGCCTTTTGGCCTCAAGACAGCCCCAAGTATCTTCCAACGAAAAATGGATGATATTTTTAGACCTTACAATGAATTTATCTTAGTATATATTGATGATATTTTAATATGTAGTAAAAATGATACCGAACACATTGCGCACCTAGATTTAGCATTTAAATTATTTGAAAAACATGGCTTGATTCTTAGTAAGAAAAAAGTCGAATTATTTAAAACAAATGTTAAATTCTTAGGAATGGAAATAGGGAATGGTAGAATTAAATTACAAGAACATATAGCCAAAAAGATTCTACAATTTCCAGACAAACTTGAAGGATTAAAACAAATACAAGCATTTTTAGGCTTACTAAATCAGGCTAGAATGTATTTCAAAGACCTGAGTAAACTAATAGGACCTTTATATAATAAGACTCGTAAAAATGGTCAAAGACATTTTAATACAGAAGATATTAACCTTATAAAAACTTTAAAAGACAAAGTAAAACAATTACCCGACTTATATTTACCATTAGAAACAGATTATTTAATAGTTCAAACAGACGGTTGCAAAGAAGGCTGGGGAGCAGTCTTATATTGCAAACCAAATAAATATAGCAGTAAAAAAGAAGAAAGATTATGCAGATACGCAAGCGGTAAATATAAAGAAAGTAACCAATATTTGACAAGTTTAGATTTTGAATTACTTGCTATTATTTATGCCTTAGAACATTTCAAGGCATTATTAATTTCAAAACATGAATTTAGTATTAGAACTGATTGTGAAGCAATAGTAAGGTATAATAAAAACAAAGATGCTAGATATACAAATAGATGGGTAAAGTTTTTAGCAACCCTTAGCAATTACCGTTTAGACAAAATAGAGTGGCAACACATAAAAGGAAAAGACAACACTTTAGCAGATTTATTATCTCGCAAATTATTACAATAATATTTTGTTTTACAGGATGACTCCTTTTCAAGTCAGACTCTATCTTCGTCAGACATTTAGGAGAATTCAGAGACTCGAAGCTCATCTTCAATTTTTATATGAATTTGAGACAGATGGAGATGAAGAGTTAGAAATTTTTAAACAAAATCGTATTGAAGCTACAAACGATTTCATTCAAGTCTGTAAGAATGAATTCGATTGGCTTGGAGGAGTATTTTGTAGATAAAAACAATTATCTTTGTAATAATAAAATCTTCCTTTTAAAAAAGATTTTTACTGCCTTACAAGCATATCTATAGACAAATTTTTGTAATTGTGCAGGACAAATGACATCCTCCTCTGATGGACGCTCTAGACAAGCTCATTTCGCCAATCAGACAAATCCGTCGTTTCCAGTACTTTATACAAGCTATATAGATAATTCAGGCACCAGTAGGATTAATTTTGATGGTAGTAATTTAGGAATTCTACATGTAGGAAGTAAATTTCAAGTAAAAGACCCCAAGTTAGGACCGTTTCCCATAGACCAGGTCACTCTTTTAGACAACCTTTGGCAAGCATTTATTCGTAAAGACAATGGATGGTTTGTTAATTCTTTAAACGGTTTAGCAGCCTATTTTCATAAACTTAGAGATACAAGAAAATATAACTTTTATTGTGTTTTTAAAGGGCAGCAACCCGGTATATACAAACATTGGCCCGAAGCCATGGCACATGGCGTAGGTAATCATACAAGACCTTGGTATAAAGGTACACAAACGTATGAAGAAGCTCATAAACTCATGACAGCACACTATGGTGTGAATTATTTTATAAGTCCTGAATGTACTACATCCTCCTCTACAATTGTCCCTTTCTCTGGAACACCAATTCCTTCTTCTTCCGGCTCACAATTTTGCGCAAATTGTGATGTCTTAATTAAACATTATAATTTCTTAAAAAGAACCACAGACCAGTTAGCAGTAGATAAACAGCAGTTAGAACAACAGCTTTCCAGTGTTAAAACTCAGTTACAAGTTTATGAATTAGAAACTATGGACTGGAAAACAAAATACTATACTTTAGTAAGATCCAAGTCCACACAATCCTCTACGTCCGGAGTTAAAGGCGTAGCTAGTCCTGTTCTACAGGCAACAGGTAAAGACAAATCAAGTCCTGTGACAGTTGGAAATTTACTCAAAATTTCTGAAAATCCTATTAGTTCGGGAGAAAGAGCTACTAGTCCAGCCCCACAGGTAGCTGGTAAAGACTTATCAAATCCTGAGACCCCTGTCCGTTTGGGAAAAATGGAAAAAAGACGCAAGGCGCTCAAGGATGCGAAGAAACGGAACCTTCAAGTAGACGCTTTCAAGAGACAGACAGCACAAATGATTTTAGATTTATTGCAAGACTTTGACAAAAAGAATGGCGGTCAAGCGAACCAAGACAGTCAAGAGTTCGCGCAGAAGCCAAATACAAGTGACGAAGAAAGAAGACTTCAGCAAGAACTTCTCAAGATTTTGCCAAGCTCTGACGAATCGTCATCCTCCAGCTCAAACAAGAAGACAGCCAAAGGAAAGGAAAAAGCTAAAGGACAAAGATGATGGAATATGCTTTTCCACCACCTGCAACTTTTGAACTTTCGGCACAAGAAGACTCCTGCAACTTTTGAACTTTCGGCACAAGGAGACAGAAGACTTTACTTTCGGCAAATAATGACAGACACGAAATCAATCTTTTTCCTGTACACTTTAAGACTTATGTGAAATTATTGTACTTTGTCTTACAAAAAAAAAAAAAAAAGAGAGTTTGTCCAAATGTAAAACTTAGTGGACGACAGCTTTAGGATTAGTAGACAGCTGTAAAGCTTTCAATTTTGTTGGATAGCTTTAGCTCGGTCTATATAAGGCCTTAGACACTTCAATTGTAAATAGGCTTTTTCAGCATATGCTTTTCTGCAATCCTCTCTGAGATCAATAAAATTCCTTTGCTCTCAAAATTCTCTTGTTGATGCGCACAACCTTAAAAGACTAAGAAGCGTTCAAGTTGTTCTCTTTCTTGCTTTCAAGTAAGTTCTTTATTTTATTCAACTAATTTAGTTATTTTGGGGTGAACACGCTCAAGAGGTGAAATGTCATCCAGGAATTGAAAGGGAAAAATCTCATTAACTTAACATGTCATAGAGCAGATAATATAGGATAGACTTAGAGATTACATGGCATTTGCTTGATAAAAAGAGACTCTGCCTAATTTGTTTTTCAAAAAACCGATTATGCTTACCACGGCGTGTTTAAAATGTTTTTCCAAAATTCACCTTTAGGTTTTAAGCAAAAGCGGGAGCGAGTCGCTTAGGGTAGTTGCCGAGTGATGGCCTTGAAACCCGTTAGACTAACGCATGCCCTGAGTTTTAAACCAAAGAGGGAAGATTTTTGAAAGGTATTTTAAAAGCTCACCCCAGCATCCTGAAGTCTTTTGAAATCACAAAATTTTTAACCAGACTTTCTATTTATTAAGCTTCTGCCATCTCTTCTCTAAATCTGCTCTCTATTCCACTGTTTTTCTATGAAATGTTCAGTTTTTTCTAAAAATGGAGTACTCGGTCTAACCGGAGACCCTCGTCTTTTCTAAAACTAAGAAATTTGGATGGACACCAGACGTCAATAAGGCCCTGCCTGGCACCCCCCAGTTTGGGTGTTGACGATTGGTATAATGAAATCCGGGCTTCTTTTCTTAGAAGGGCTTAGGTGTTTTTCCGGCCAACCTTCCCCCATTTTGGTATCAGAGCCATAAATCCTTGGGTTTTGGTTTTGATGAGAATTTTCCTAAGTAAAGGAGATGACTGAGTAACCCAGAGCAAGTAGCCCCGGTCAAATTGCTAAAATGAGTAATCTTAGAGAAAGCATGCATATAACTAGAATGGAAGACAATTATGAAGAATTTCGTAGATTTTTTGCTGTTATTCAACTCATTGAAGATACAAATTCTAATATTAGGTTTCATATTTCTGAACGTACTTTACCTTTAAAATACAATCCTTTGATGTCTTATGTTCGTAGCCTATTAAATTTAGATGTTATGATTGCAAGTTTAAATTCTTATTTAAAGTTTTTAATAGCTTTTTATATATGCTTTAAAGACATGGATAACAATAGTTATTATCACAATGAGTACGTTAGAAATAGAACTAATAGACCAAATATAGATCTCTTTAGGCAAATGTCTGAAAGACATGAAGCAAATGCTTTAGAAAATATAACAGACCATATACATAATTTACAAATGAATAGAGAAGTAAACTCTAGTGAAGATATTTTAGGTAGCACGGATACAGACAGTGTAAATTTACCTAGTTAATATGGAAAGAAGTAGAAATTTAAATTTCGAACCTCCTCAAGATCCTTTTAGTTTCGAAGACATGATAAATGATTATAATCTAGATCAACAGATGAGAATAGACATCTTAGATAATTTTAACAAATTCTTTAATACCTTAGAAACAATAGATTTTACAAATGATAGAATAAAACATTATATAGATACCGATTGTATCACCCTTTTACACAATCCTTTATCTTTTTACATTAGATATTTTCTAAATTTAGATTCATTATTAGAAGACTTTGATATATTTTTCCAACACCTTATAGGTTTTTATATACAATTGAAAGATCAACAAAACAATTCACTCTATTATAGCGAAATTCATCGTAGACTTAGACAAATAGATGAAGAATCACGCTTAGAAAGTTTAGGCGTACCTGTAGATGTAATTAATAATATGAATGCCTTAAATATAAACAATGAGGTTGAAGATACAAATGAAGATAATAATACAGATTATAACGCAAGTGATAATGATTACCCATGGGAAGAAGAAGCCATGACCAATCTCGACAACGCCTTTGAAACATAAAATGAGTAGTAACAATAGACCAGTAGATCCTTCATTTTATAGTGATTATACTGAAGATACTATGACATATAATTCTACACCTGAAGAAAATACAATTCAATTCAATCGTTTTTATACTGCTTTAAATCGCATTCACTACGTTAATAATAGATTAAAATTATTAATGCAACTAGGAAGACTAAGATCTGTTCCTAGACCCTTACAAACTTATGGACATTTGTTTATAACCTTAGAAAATGATTTTCTACAAGTAAATGCATATTTAGAAGGACTCTTAAGACATATTAGAACACAGTTAGATGATGAATCTTATGATAATTATATGAGTCAATTACGTTTAAGTAATCTGCAAACACTTATGATACAACAACAAGAAAATCATAGACAAACTAGAAGAAATTTATATTCACCCTATTAAAATGTCTAAAAACATAGAATATCTCAATATACAAACAGATCAACATAGTCTTAAAATAATAAGAGAAAATTTAGATTATATTAAAAACATGTTACAATCTAACTTAGATAAACCCAAACATAATAATTTAGACTATATACAAAAACAACTTGAAGAAATTAGGCAAGAACTAAGAGAAAGTAAACAAAAAATACAGAATATGGAAAAACAAAATGTTAGAATAGAAAATAATTTAAGAAAATATTTTAACATACAGGGACTAGAATATAAATGAGTATCTCTAAAGAATACGAAGCAAATTTAGATTATAAGCAAGCCTTCCTCGAAAGTAATAATTATATAACTCCATCAGAAGGCTTATCAAGAAACAGTTTAGGAACTCCAAATGAAATAGTATCTAGAAAACAAAATAACATTATTATCCTTTTATTAATAAATTGCTTAGAAAAATTAGACAAATTAGAACACATCATGACACAGAAAAAAGATAAAGAAATAGTTACGACGGATATTGAAGAATTATGCTCTAAATTAAATAATATTAAAATAGACAAAAGAAAAAATTCTAAAACAAAAGAGGCATTAAAATTTTTAGTCTATGATAAGAAACAATAGTAATATTTTAGGAAGAGGTAATGCAGAAGATAGAAATAGAACAGAAGTACTCGCAACAGAAACTAGAAGAAGAAATGAAAATACAATAGGTAATAGAGTTCTAAGACTATTTAGAAATCCTCCTGCACCCATAGCTTCCTTAGAACAAGTCATAGACATAGATAGACAAATTGAACAATTTAGACAAAATAGGCTAGACTTAATTTCTCCACAAATTTTATATCAAAATAATGCAAATTTAAGTCAAACAAGACTCTTTATGCACTATAGAGAAACTCAAAATAGATGCATAGGAGAAGATACAGTAAGTATAAATTTAATACATCCAGACTCTGAGCAAGATTTGATCAGAGGAAATTTAAATTTAACACACATAGGATTAATAGTTATTGGTATTAAAGGATTAACAAGAAGAGATACAGGTGCTAAAGTATTTTTAGCTATAGTAGATGAGAGATTTACGAGTGAGCAAGCAATTCTAGGAGCAATAGAAGTTGATATGAACAACAATGGTGGCATATTCTATTGTGCACCAGACTTTTGCTTAAATACAAGAGATTTTGCTAGAAACGTTAAAATTAAAATAATGACAAAAGGATATGAAGATTTTCAGCAAGGTAAAAATCTTCTAATCTGTACTACCTTTATAGGTAAACTCACACAGAATAGTCAAGTAGGATATCAATTAAGTATAGAAGATACAGCTAAGTTTATCATCAATAGAGGAATTAGACTTTTACCTCCTTACAAAGTAAATTCTTTAGAAAATTCAGGCCAAGAATGGCAAGTAGACAAAATATTAGGAACTAATTCATCTACAAGTATAGTACCTACAGACAGTTTTTGGTATCGTAATACGTCAGGCAGAATGTCTGTTAGATTCACAAATTACGTTGAAGCAATTAATAACCCAGACACTCAAGAAACCGAAACAGATGAATAATTTAGACGTCTTTAAAACAACAGATTTTAAAATATTAAATCAAAAAATAGGAACTACATTTATAGGAAGAGGAATTAGTATGCAACAATTACAAGAATTTATACAACTCGTAGAACGAGAAGAAAGTTTAGATATCTTCAATCAACCTGAAGAAATTATAACAGATATAGACTCGGATATAATGAAAGACTTAAAAGACCTAGATCTAAGCCAAGCCTTTATCTCGCAACCCGTTCATATAGATATATGTGAACCGGAAATAAATTATAAAACTGAGTTAGACAATAAAATTGATAAAGCATTGGAAGAAATAGAAACTATAAGACAAAAAGATTATAATCTTTTAGAAGATATTAATCTAAAAGAAGAAGAAGAATTTTTAAAAAATATATATCTAGAAGAAATAAGTATAGAAGAAGAATTTTTAAACAATTATGAATTATATTCTATTACAGAAGGAACCATAGAGGACTATTTAAACAACAAAATAAATTCATATATAGATGCAAATTCTATCACAATAGAAGATGTTGAAGAATTAGAAGAAACAAATGATGCAGAATCTGTTACAACTCAAATTTCTTTAATAAATACCAAATTTAACCTAATGAATGAAACTCCATACATTCTTATGGACGAAAGTGGTGGTTCAGGAACCACACATAATCAAAATAATGATGGTAGTAGATTCTATACAACTCAACCTACAAATAGACCTCAATATGCATATGGCAATCTACCAAGACAAAGTGCAACAATAGAAAATACAAAATATGAAAGACCAAATTATAGACCCAAAGGTAAAAAACATCCTTTAGAACAAAATTTTAAAATACAAAAGGCAGCAGAACCTTTTATTTTAAATATAACTGCAGTTGATCCACAACAAAGAACTAATTATATACAAGTATGGAAAGATGCAGTAGTAGCAAATTTCATTACTAAACAGTCAGATAATTTAGAAACAGGAGAAGAAATGATAAGATACATGACACAATTCTTAGGACCAATAGCTAAAGCTAATTTTGAAGAATGGCAGCAAGCCTATCCTAATGATTTAAAAGAAATGGCAGACTTAGGCCCCAATCCTTATAATTTTGTAAACACAATACAATTAATATTAACAGGAAGAAATCCCAATACTGGAGATGCTATTATACAAATAGAAGCGGCTAGAAAATTAGAACAAGTACATCTATATAACTGGCATAATATAAAACCTTTTATGCAAGAATACTATTATTTTGCCTCACAAAGTGGAAACATATACAACTCAAATGTTATAGACAAATTTCTATATAAATTACCAGGAGCTTTAGGACGAGAAATTAGTGAAACAATTAAAAAAGTTTACGAAAACCCGAATCAAAGACCAGCCTATTCCTTAGGAAGTGTCTTTGAACAAGTAATAGAAATTTTAGTTTCAAAATGTACTAATATACAAATTGCTAGACAACTTAAAAATGAAACAAGCTTTTGTAAAGAAATATATACACCTCAACACTATGGTCAAGAAGAATCTAGACCTAAATATACTAGAAAGCCTTTGAGAAGGCCAAAACAACCTAGAAAGACGTATTTCCTACGAAAAAGTAGAGCTAGAAAACCTTTTTTAAATCCAAGACATGTTAGAAAATATGACAATAGACGCATCTATAAAAATAAAATTACATGCTATTCATGCGGAGAACCTGATCATTTAAGTTCTAGTTGTCCTAGAAGACAAAATAATAATAATTTCAAATCTATGATAGTTAATAATACAAATGAAGATTTACTAGAAGTAGATGAAACGTTAAGTGATACTGAAAGTATTTATAGTATCAAATCTATAGAAGAATACGCAGAAGACATTTGTTCTTTAAGTAGCAATGATGAGGAAGAAGTGCTTCCCGTCGAAACTACTGATCAAATAGACATGTTTATAAACTCCTTAAAACAATCTAATATCTATAATTTTATGTTTAAACCCTCAGAACAAAACTTAAACACAGAAGACAATTGTCAACACCAATGGGAATTAGGAAAAGGTTTAGACACCAATACATGTTATATCTGTAAATGGTATCCCGCCATTAAAGTAAGATGCAAATGCAATTTATGCTATAAAGAAGCATGCACTAAATGCCTAAAACAAAAATACAATTTAGACATCAGCAAAACAAATACGTCTAAATCAACACAAGATAACACTTATTACGATAAGAATGTCAATAGACGATTAGAATATTTAGAACAAAAAATAATACAAATTGAAGATACCTTAGCTCATATTAAAGAAAATCTCATAGAAACTATAAATTTAGATGATCCTAATAAACAGCTAATGCAAGAATTTAATATTGACAAATTTTGTACACAAACAAGATTTAATAATCTAGTAACTATTAGACTACAGATTATACACCATAAAAAACGTGTAGAAACTAATGCAATTATTGACACTGGCTGTACAATTACAGTACTAGATCCTTCTATAATTAACAGTGATTATATAAAAATCCTAGACAAACCAGTAACTGGAGTTGGTTTTTCCAACACTCCAATTCAATACACTACATATATTACTAATGCAACTATCACCTTTTTAACCCCATGTAATACACAATCAAAACCATATTTACTTAAACATGCATTTTGTGCTCCTATTTTACATCAAGAGGGCAAAATTATCCTTGGGATAAATTTCTTATTAGCAAATAATAATACAATTACAATTTCAAAAGACTTTTTTCAAATTGCACAACAAACTACTCAAACACCTATTAATATTGACACACCCTCAGAGTACGCTCAGAAGCGTGGTGGGACTTACATAGAACTTAAAGGCAAAAATAAGACATGCGAAAATAAGATATGCGAAGAATGCAGACAGGGTAAAACAAACTGTTGCATAAAAAACATGAAAAATTGTCGAATAGAAGAAATTACAGAAAACGAAGAAGAATATCTTCAAATAGATAACAACGACATTTATAACAAAGATAGAATAAATTACAACTTAATAAGCTATTTTTCAAATAAACATGATATTCTTAACGCTATAGAAAAGTTATCCTTTATAGGAGAAGACCCCATTAAAAGATGGGACCTAAACAAAATATACTGTAAGTTAGATATTATAAACCCAGACTATATTGTTAAGACTGCTAATATAGAAGCAAGTAGTTTAGACACTGAAGACTTTAAAATGCATATTAAAGAACTTATACAATTAGGAGTAATCAGATCTAGTAACAGTCCACACAGATCAGCAGCGTTTATAGTTAGAAACCATGCTGAGATAATTAGAAACAAGAGTAGGATGGTAATAAATTATAAAAGACTAAATGATAATATAAGGGACGATAGTTATAACATCCCTAATAAGACTTTTCTTTTAAGTAAAATACAAGGTAAAAGAATTTTTAGTAAATTCGACTGTAAATCTGGTTTTTATCAAATTAAAATGTGGCCCGAAGACATTAAGTGGACCGCATTCACTACACCCGAAGGCCTCTACGAATGGCTAGTAATGCCTTTTGGCCTCAAGACAGCCCCAAGTATCTTCCAACGAAAAATGGATGATATTTTTAGACCTTACAATGAATTTATCTTAGTATATATTGATGATATTTTAATATGTAGTAAAAATGATAGCGAACACATTGCGCACCTAGATTTAGCATTTAAATTATTTGAAAAACATGGCTTGATTCTTAGTAAGAAAAAAGTCGAATTATTTAAAACAAATGTTAAATTCTTAGGAATGGAAATAGGGAATGGTAGAATTAAATTACAAGAACATATAGCCAAAAAGATTCTACAATTTCCAGACAAACTTGAAGGATTAAAACAAATACAAGCATTTTTAGGCTTACTAAATCAGGCTAGAATGTATTTCAAAGACCTGAGTAAACTAATAGGACCTTTATATAATAAGACTCGTAAAAATGGTCAAAGACATTTTAATACAGAAGATATTAACCTTATAAAAACTTTAAAAGACAAAGTAAAACAATTACCCGACTTATATTTACCATTAGAAACAGATTATTTAATAGTTCAAACAGACGGTTGCAAAGAAGGCTGGGGAGCAGTCTTATATTGCAAACCAAATAAATATAGCAGTAAAAAAGAAGAAAGATTATGCAGATACGCAAGCGGTAAATATAAAGAAAGTAACCAATATTTGACAAGTTTAGATTTTGAATTACTTGCTATTATTTATGCCTTAGAACATTTCAAGGCATTATTAATTTCAAAACATGAATTTAGTATTAGAACTGATTGTGAAGCAATAGTAAGGTATAATAAAAACAAAGATGCTAGATATACAAATAGATGGGTAAAGTTTTTAGCAACCCTTAGCAATTACCGTTTAGACAAAATAGAGTGGCAACACATAAAAGGAAAAGACAACACTTTAGCAGATTTATTATCTCGCAAATTATTACAATAATATTTTGTTTTACAGGATGACTCCTTTTCAAGTCAGACTCTATCTTCGTCAGACATTTAGGAGAATTCAGAGACTCGAAGCTCATCTTCAATTTTTATATGAATTTGAGACAGATGGAGATGAAGAGTTAGAAATTTTTAAACAAAATCGTATTGAAGCTACAAACGATTTCATTCAAGTCTGTAAGAATGAATTCGATTGGCTTGGAGGAGTATTTTGTAGATAAAAACAATTATCTTTGTAATAATAAAATCTTCCTTTTAAAAAAGATTTTTACTGCCTTACAAGCATATCTATAGACAAATTTTTGTAATTGTGCAGGACAAATGACATCCTCCTCTGATGGACGCTCTAGACAAGCTCATTTCGCCAATCAGACAAATCCGTCGTTTCCAGTACTTTATACAAGCTATATAGATAATTCAGGCACCAGTAGGATTAATTTTGATGGTAGTAATTTAGGAATTCTACATGTAGGAAGTAAATTTCAAGTAAAAGACCCCAAGTTAGGACCGTTTCCCATAGACCAGGTCACTCTTTTAGACAACCTTTGGCAAGCATTTATTCGTAAAGACAATGGATGGTTTGTTAATTCTTTAAACGGTTTAGCAGCCTATTTTCATAAACTTAGAGATACAAGAAAATATAACTTTTATTGTGTTTTTAAAGGGCAGCAACCCGGTATATACAAACATTGGCCCGAAGCCATGGCACATGGCGTAGGTAATCATACAAGACCTTGGTATAAAGGTACACAAACGTATGAAGAAGCTCATAAACTCATGACAGCACACTATGGTGTGAATTATTTTATAAGTCCTGAATGTACTACATCCTCCTCTACAATTGTCCCTTTCTCTGGAACACCAATTCCTTCTTCTTCCGGCTCACAATTTTGCGCAAATTGTGATGTCTTAATTAAACATTATAATTTCTTAAAAAGAACCACAGACCAGTTAGTAGTAGATAAACAGCAGTTAGAACAACAGCTTTCCAGTGTTAAAACTCAGTTACAAGTTTATGAATTAGAAACTATGGACTGGAAAACAAAATACTATACTTTAGTAAGATCCAAGTCCACACAATCCTCTACGTCCGGAGTTAAAGGCGTAGCTAGTCCTGTTCTACAGGCAACAGGTAAAGACAAATCAAGTCCTGTGACAGTTGGAAATTTACTCAAAATTTCTGAAAATCCTATTAGTTCGGGAGAAAGAGCTACTAGTCCAGCCCCACAGGTAGCTGGTAAAGACTTATCAAATCCTGAGACCCCTGTCCGTTTGGGAAAAATGGAAAAAAGACGCAAGGCGCTCAAGGATGCGAAGAAACGGAACCTTCAAGTAGACGCTTTCAAGAGACAGACAGCACAAATGATTTTAGATTTATTGCAAGACTTTGACAAAAAGAATGGCGGTCAAGCGAACCAAGACAGTCAAGAGTTCGCGCAGAAGCCAAATACAAGTGACGAAGAAAGAAGACTTCAGCAAGAACTTCTCAAGATTTTGCCAAGCTCTGACGAATCGTCATCCTCCAGCTCAAACAAGAAGACAGCCAAAGGAAAGGAAAAAGCTAAAGGACAAAGATGATGGAATATGCTTTTCCACCACCTGCAACTTTTGAACTTTCGGCACAAGAAGACTCCTGCAACTTTTGAACTTTCGGCACAAGGAGACAGAAGACTTTACTTTCGGCAAATAATGACAGACACGAAATCAATCTTTTTCCTGTACACTTTAAGACTTACGTGAAATTATTGTACTTTGTCTTACAACTTTAAAAAAAAAAAAGAGTGTTTGTCCAAATGTAAAACTTAGTGGACGACAGCTTTAGGATTAGTAGACAGCTGTAAAGCTTTCAATTTTGTTGGATAGCTTTAGCTCGGTCTATATAAGGCCTTAGACACTTCAATTGTAAATAGGCTTTTTCAGCATATGCTTTTCTGCAATCCTCTCTGAGATCAATAAAATTCCTTTGCTCTCAAAATTCTCTTGTTGATGCGCACAACCTTAAAAGACTAAGAAGCGTTCAAGTTGTTCTCTTTCTTGCTTTCAAGTAAGTTCTTTATTTTATTCAACTAATTTAGTTATTTTGGGGTGAACACGCTCAAGAGGTGAAATGTCATCCAGGAATTGAAAGGGAAAAATCTCATTAACTTAACATGTCATAGAGCAGATAATATAGGATAGACTTAGAGATTACATGGCATTTGCTTGATAAAAAGAGACTCTGCCTAATTTGTTTTTCAAAAAACCGATTATGCTTACCACGGCGTGTTTAAAATGTTTTTCCAAAATTCACCTTTAGGTTTTAAGCAAAAGCGGGAGCGAGTCGCTTAGGGTAGTTGCCGAGTGATGGCCTTGAAACCCGTTAGACTAACGCATGCCCTGAGTTTTAAACCAAAGAGGGAAGATTTTTGAAAGGTATTTTAAAGCTCACCCCAGCATCCTGAAGTCTTTTGAAATCACAAAATTTTTAACCAGACTTTCTATTTATTAAGCTTCTGCCATCTCTTCTCTAAATCTGCTCTCTATTCCACTGTTTTTCTATGAAATGTTCAGTTTTTTCTAAAAATGGAGTACTCGGTCTAACCGGAGACCCTCGTCTTTTCTAAAACTAAGAAATTTGGATGGACACCAGACGTCAATAAGGCCCTGCCTGGCACCCCCCAGTTTGGGTGTTGACGATTGGTATAATGAAATCCGGGCTTCTTTTCTTAGAAGGGCTTAGGTGTTTTTCCGGCCAACCTTCCCCCATTTTGGTATCAGAGCCATAAATCCTTGGGTTTTGGTTTTGATGAGAATTTTCCTAAGTAAAGGAGATGACTGAGTAACCCAGAGCAAGTAGCCCCGGTCAAATTGCTAAAATGAGTAATCTTAGAGAAAGCATGCATATAACTAGAATGGAAGACAATTATGAAGAATTTCGTAGATTTTTTGCTGTTATTCAACTCATTGAAGATACAAATTCTAATATTAGGTTTCATATTTCTGAACGTACTTTACCTTTAAAATACAATCCTTTGATGTCTTATGTTCGTAGCCTATTAAATTTAGATGTTATGATTGCAAGTTTAAATTCTTATTTAAAGTTTTTAATAGCTTTTTATATATGCTTTAAAGACATGGATAACAATAGTTATTATCACAATGAGTACGTTAGAAATAGAACTAATAGACCAAATATAGATCTCTTTAGGCAAATGTCTGAAAGACATGAAGCAAATGCTTTAGAAAATATAACAGACCATATACATAATTTACAAATGAATAGAGAAGTAAACTCTAGTGAAGATATTTTAGGTAGCACGGATACAGACAGTGTAAATTTACCTAGTTAATATGGAAAGAAGTAGAAATTTAAATTTCGAACCTCCTCAAGATCCTTTTAGTTTCGAAGACATGATAAATGATTATAATCTAGATCAACAGATGAGAATAGACATCTTAGATAATTTTAACAAATTCTTTAATACCTTAGAAACAATAGATTTTACAAATGATAGAATAAAACATTATATAGATACCGATTGTATCACCCTTTTACACAATCCTTTATCTTTTTACATTAGATATTTTCTAAATTTAGATTCATTATTAGAAGACTTTGATATATTTTTCCAACACCTTATAGGTTTTTATATACAATTGAAAGATCAACAAAACAATTCACTCTATTATAGCGAAATTCATCGTAGACTTAGACAAATAGATGAAGAATCACGCTTAGAAAGTTTAGGCGTACCTGTAGATGTAATTAATAATATGAATGCCTTAAATATAAACAATGAGGTTGAAGATACAAATGAAGATAATAATACAGATTATAACGCAAGTGATAATGATTACCCATGGGAAGAAGAAGCCATGACCAATCTCGACAACGCCTTTGAAACATAAAATGAGTAGTAACAATAGACCAGTAGATCCTTCATTTTATAGTGATTATACTGAAGATACTATGACATATAATTCTACACCTGAAGAAAATACAATTCAATTCAATCGTTTTTATACTGCTTTAAATCGCATTCACTACGTTAATAATAGATTAAAATTATTAATGCAACTAGGAAGACTAAGATCTGTTCCTAGACCCTTACAAACTTATGGACATTTGTTTATAACCTTAGAAAATGATTTTCTACAAGTAAATGCATATTTAGAAGGACTCTTAAGACATATTAGAACACAGTTAGATGATGAATCTTATGATAATTATATGAGTCAATTACGTTTAAGTAATCTGCAAACACTTATGATACAACAACAAGAAAATCATAGACAAACTAGAAGAAATTTATATTCACCCTATTAAAATGTCTAAAAACATAGAATATCTCAATATACAAACAGATCAACATAGTCTTAAAATAATAAGAGAAAATTTAGATTATATTAAAAACATGTTACAATCTAACTTAGATAAACCCAAACATAATAATTTAGACTATATACAAAAACAACTTGAAGAAATTAGGCAAGAACTAAGAGAAAGTAAACAAAAAATACAGAATATGGAAAAACAAAATGTTAGAATAGAAAATAATTTAAGAAAATATTTTAACATACAGGGACTAGAATATAAATGAGTATCTCTAAAGAATACGAAGCAAATTTAGATTATAAGCAAGCCTTCCTCGAAAGTAATAATTATATAACTCCATCAGAAGGCTTATCAAGAAACAGTTTAGGAACTCCAAATGAAATAGTATCTAGAAAACAAAATAACATTATTATCCTTTTATTAATAAATTGCTTAGAAAAATTAGACAAATTAGAACACATCATGACACAGAAAAAAGATAAAGAAATAGTTACGACGGATATTGAAGAATTATGCTCTAAATTAAATAATATTAAAATAGACAAAAGAAAAAATTCTAAAACAAAAGAGGCATTAAAATTTTTAGTCTATGATAAGAAACAATAGTAATATTTTAGGAAGAGGTAATGCAGAAGATAGAAATAGAACAGAAGTACTCGCAACAGAAACTAGAAGAAGAAATGAAAATACAATAGGTAATAGAGTTCTAAGACTATTTAGAAATCCTCCTGCACCCATAGCTTCCTTAGAACAAGTCATAGACATAGATAGACAAATTGAACAATTTAGACAAAATAGGCTAGACTTAATTTCTCCACAAATTTTATATCAAAATAATGCAAATTTAAGTCAAACAAGACTCTTTATGCACTATAGAGAAACTCAAAATAGATGCATAGGAGAAGATACAGTAAGTATAAATTTAATACATCCAGACTCTGAGCAAGATTTGATCAGAGGAAATTTAAATTTAACACACATAGGATTAATAGTTATTGGTATTAAAGGATTAACAAGAAGAGATACAGGTGCTAAAGTATTTTTAGCTATAGTAGATGAGAGATTTACGAGTGAGCAAGCAATTCTAGGAGCAATAGAAGTTGATATGAACAACAATGGTGGCATATTCTATTGTGCACCAGACTTTTGCTTAAATACAAGAGATTTTGCTAGAAACGTTAAAATTAAAATAATGACAAAAGGATATGAAGATTTTCAGCAAGGTAAAAATCTTCTAATCTGTACTACCTTTATAGGTAAACTCACACAGAATAGTCAAGTAGGATATCAATTAAGTATAGAAGATACAGCTAAGTTTATCATCAATAGAGGAATTAGACTTTTACCTCCTTACAAAGTAAATTCTTTAGAAAATTCAGGCCAAGAATGGCAAGTAGACAAAATATTAGGAACTAATTCATCTACAAGTATAGTACCTACAGACAGTTTTTGGTATCGTAATACGTCAGGCAGAATGTCTGTTAGATTCACAAATTACGTTGAAGCAATTAATAACCCAGACACTCAAGAAACCGAAACAGATGAATAATTTAGACGTCTTTAAAACAACAGATTTTAAAATATTAAATCAAAAAATAGGAACTACATTTATAGGAAGAGGAATTAGTATGCAACAATTACAAGAATTTATACAACTCGTAGAACGAGAAGAAAGTTTAGATATCTTCAATCAATCTGAAGAAATTATAACAGATATAGACTCGGATATAATGAAAGACTTAAAAGACCTAGATCTAAGCCAAGCCTTTATCTCGCAACCCGTTCATATAGATATATGTGAACCGGAAATAAATTATAAAACTGAGTTAGACAATAAAATTGATAAAGCATTGGAAGAAATAGAAACTATAAGACAAAAAGATTATAATCTTTTAGAAGAAGCTAATCTAAATAATCTTTTAGAAGATGTTAATCTAAAAGAAGAAGAAGAATTTTTAAAAAATATATATCTAGAAGAAATAAGTATAGAAGAAGAATTTTTAAACAATTATGAATTATATTCTATTACAGAAGGAACCATAGAGGACTATTTAAACAACAAAATAAATTCATATATAGATGCAAATTCTATCACAATAGAAGATGTTGAAGAATTAGAAGAAACAAATGATGCAGAATCTGTTACAACTCAAATTTCTTTAATAAATACCAAATTTAACCTAATGAATGAAACTCCATACATTCTTATGGACGAAAGTGGTGGTTCAGGAACCACACAAAATCAAAATAATGATGGTAGTAGATTCTATACAACTCAACCTACAAATAGACCTCAATATGCATATGGCAATCTACCAAGACAAAGTGCAACAATAGAAAATACAAAATATGAAAGACCAAATTATAGACCCAAAGGTAAAAAACATCCTTTAGAACAAAATTTTAAAATACAAAAGGCAGCAGAACCTTTTATTTTAAATATAACTGCAGTCGATCCACAACAAAGAACTAATTATATACAAGTATGGAAAGATGCAGTAGTAGCAAATTTCATTACTAAACAGTCAGATAATTTAGAAACAGGAGAAGAAATGATAAGATACATGACACAATTCTTAGGACCAATAGCTAAAGCTAATTTTGAAGAATGGCAGCAAGCCTATCCTAATGATTTAAAAGAAATGGCAGACTTAGGCCCCAATCCTTATAATTTTGTAAACACAATACAATTAATATTAACAGGAAGAAATCCCAATACTGGAGATGCTATTATACAAATAGAAGCGGCTAGAAAATTAGAACAAGTACATCTATATAACTGGCATAATATAAAACCTTTTATGCAAGAATACTATTATTTTGCCTCACAAAGTGGAAACATATACAACTCAAATGTTATAGACAAATTTCTATATAAATTACCAGGAGCTTTAGGACGAGAAATTAGTGAAACAATTAAAAAAGTTTACGAAAACCCGAATCAAAGACCAGCCTATTCCTTAGGAAGTGTCTTTGAACAAGTAATAGAAATTTTAGTTTCAAAATGTACTAATATACAAATTGCTAGACAACTTAAAAATGAAACAAGCTTTTGTAAAGAAATATATACACCTCAACACTATGGTCAAGAAGAATCTAGACCTAAATATACTAGAAAGCCTTTGAGAAGGCCAAAACAACCTAGAAAGACGTATTTCCTACGAAAAAGTAGAGCTAGAAAACCTTTTTTAAATCCAAGACATGTTAGAAAATATGACAATAGACGCATCTATAAAAATAAAATTACATGCTATTCATGCGGAGAACCTGATCATTTAAGTTCTAGTTGTCCTAGAAGACAAAATAATAATAATTTCAAATCTATGATAGTTAATAATACAAATGAAGATTTACTAGAAGTAGATGAAACGTTAAGTGATACTGAAAGTATTTATAGTATCAAATCTATAGAAGAATACGCAGAAGACATTTGTTCTTTAAGTAGCAATGATGAGGAAGAAGTGCTTCCCGTCGAAACTACTGATCAAATAGACATGTTTATAAACTCCTTAAAACAATCTAATATCTATAATTTTATGTTTAAACCCTCAGAACAAAACTTAAACACAGAAGACAATTGTCAACACCAATGGGAATTAGGAAAAGGTTTAGACACCAATACATGTTATATCTGTAAATGGTATCCCGCCATTAAAGTAAGATGCAAATGCAATTTATGCTATAAAGAAGCATGCACTAAATGCCTAAAACAAAAATACAATTTAGACATCAGCAAAACAAATACGTCTAAATCAACACAAGATAACACTTATTACGATAAGAATGTCAATAGACGATTAGAATATTTAGAACAAAAAATAATACAAATTGAAGATACCTTAGCTCATATTAAAGAAAATCTCATAGAAACTATAAATTTAGATGATCCTAATAAACAGCTAATGCAAGAATTTAATATTGACAAATTTTGTACACAAACAAGATTTAATAATCTAGTAACTATTAGACTACAGATTATACACCATAAAAAACGTGTAGAAACTAATGCAATTATTGACACTGGCTGTACAATTACAGTACTAGATCCTTCTATAATTAACAGTGATTATATAAAAATCCTAGACAAACCAGTAACTGGAGTTGGTTTTTCCAACACTCCAATTCAATACACTACATATATTACTAATGCAACTATCACCTTTTTAACCCCATGTAATACACAATCAAAACCATATTTACTTAAACATGCATTTTGTGCTCCTATTTTACATCAAGAGGGCAAAATTATCCTTGGGATAAATTTCTTATTAGCAAATAATAATACAATTACAATTTCAAAAGACTTTTTTCAAATTGCACAACAAACTACTCAAACACCTATTAATATTGACACACCCTCAGAGTACGCTCAGAAGCGTGGTGGGACTTACATAGAACTTAAAGGCAAAAATAAGACATGCGAAGAATGCAGACAGGGTAAAACAAACTGTTGCATAAAAAACATGAAAAATTGTCGAATAGAAGAAATTACAGAAAACGAAGAAGAATATCTTCAAATAGATAACAACGACATTTATAACAAAGATAGAATAAATTACAACTTAATAAGCTATTTTTCAAATAAACATGATATTCTTAACGCTATAGAAAAGTTATCCTTTATAGGAGAAGACCCCATTAAAAGATGGGACCTAAACAAAATATACTGTAAGTTAGATATTATAAACCCAGACTATATTGTTAAGACTGCTAATATAGAAGCAAGTAGTTTAGACACTGAAGACTTTAAAATGCATATTAAAGAACTTATACAATTAGGAGTAATCAGATCTAGTAACAGTCCACACAGATCAGCAGCGTTTATAGTTAGAAACCATGCTGAGATAATTAGAAACAAGAGTAGGATGGTAATAAATTATAAAAGACTAAATGATAATATAAGGGACGATAGTTATAACATCCCTAATAAGACTTTTCTTTTAAGTAAAATACAAGGTAAAAGAATTTTTAGTAAATTCGACTGTAAATCTGGTTTTTATCAAATTAAAATGTGGCCCGAAGACATTAAGTGGACCGCATTCACTACACCCGAAGGCCTCTACGAATGGCTAGTAATGCCTTTTGGCCTCAAGACAGCCCCAAGTATCTTCCAACGAAAAATGGATGATATTTTTAGACCTTACAATGAATTTATCTTAGTATATATTGATGATATTTTAATATGTAGTAAAAATGATAGCGAACACATTGCGCACCTAGATTTAGCATTTAAATTATTTGAAAAACATGGCTTGATTCTTAGTAAGAAAAAAGTCGAATTATTTAAAACAAATGTTAAATTCTTAGGAATGGAAATAGGGAATGGTAGAATTAAATTACAAGAACATATAGCCAAAAAGATTCTACAATTTCCAGACAAACTTGAAGGATTAAAACAAATACAAGCATTTTTAGGCTTACTAAATCAGGCTAGAATGTATTTCAAAGACCTGAGTAAACTAATAGGACCTTTATATAATAAGACTCGTAAAAATGGTCAAAGACATTTTAATACAGAAGATATTAACCTTATAAAAACTTTAAAAGACAAAGTAAAACAATTACCCGACTTATATTTACCATTAGAAACAGATTATTTAATAGTTCAAACAGACGGTTGCAAAGAAGGCTGGGGAGCAGTCTTATATTGCAAACCAAATAAATATAGCAGTAAAAAAGAAGAAAGATTATGCAGATACGCAAGCGGTAAATATAAAGAAAGTAACCAATATTTGACAAGTTTAGATTTTGAATTACTTGCTATTATTTATGCCTTAGAACATTTCAAGGCATTATTAATTTCAAAACATGAATTTAGTATTAGAACTGATTGTGAAGCAATAGTAAGGTATAATAAAAACAAAGATGCTAGATATACAAATAGATGGGTAAAGTTTTTAGCAACCCTTAGCAATTACCGTTTAGACAAAATAGAGTGGCAACACATAAAAGGAAAAGACAACACTTTAGCAGATTTATTATCTCGCAAATTATTACAATAATATTTTGTTTTACAGGATGACTCCTTTTCAAGTCAGACTCTATCTTCGTCAGACATTTAGGAGAATTCAGAGACTCGAAGCTCATCTTCAATTTTTATATGAATTTGAGACAGATGGAGATGAAGAGTTAGAAATTTTTAAACAAAATCGTATTGAAGCTACAAACGATTTCATTCAAGTCTGTAAGAATGAATTCGATTGGCTTGGAGGAGTATTTTGTAGATAAAAACAATTATCTTTGTAATAATAAAATCTTCCTTTTAAAAAAGATTTTTACTGCCTTACAAGCATATCTATAGACAAATTTTTGTAATTGTGCAGGACAAATGACATCCTCCTCTGATGGACGCTCTAGACAAGCTCATTTCGCCAATCAGACAAATCCGTCGTTTCCAGTACTTTATACAAGCTATATAGATAATTCAGGCACCAGTAGGATTAATTTTGATGGTAGTAATTTAGGAATTCTACATGTAGGAAGTAAATTTCAAGTAAAAGACCCCAAGTTAGGACCGTTTCCCATAGACCAGGTCACTCTTTTAGACAACCTTTGGCAAGCATTTATTCGTAAAGACAATGGATGGTTTGTTAATTCTTTAAACGGTTTAGCAGCCTATTTTCATAAACTTAGAGATACAAGAAAATATAACTTTTATTGTGTTTTTAAAGGGCAGCAACCCGGTATATACAAACATTGGCCCGAAGCCATGGCACATGGCGTAGGTAATCATACAAGACCTTGGTATAAAGGTACACAAACGTATGAAGAAGCTCATAAACTCATGACAGCACACTATGGTGTGAATTATTTTATAAGTCCTGAATGTACTACATCCTCCTCTACAATTGTCCCTTTCTCTGGAACACCAATTCCTTCTTCTTCCGGCTCACAATTTTGCGCAAATTGTGATGTCTTAATTAAACATTATAATTTCTTAAAAAGAACCACAGACCAGTTAGCAGTAGATAAACAGCAGTTAGAACAACAGCTTTCCAGTGTTAAAACTCAGTTACAAGTTTATGAATTAGAAACTATGGACTGGAAAACAAAATACTATACTTTAGTAAGATCCAAGTCCACACAATCCTCTACGTCCGGAGTTAAAGGCGTAGCTAGTCCTGTTCTACAGGCAACAGGTAAAGACAAATCAAGTCCTGTGACAGTTGGAAATTTACTCAAAATTTCTGAAAATCCTATTAGTTCGGGAGAAAGAGCTACTAGTCCAGCCCCACAGGTAGCTGGTAAAGACTTATCAAATCCTGAGACCCCTGTCCGTTTGGGAAAAATGGAAAAAAGACGCAAGGCGCTCAAGGATGCGAAGAAACGGAACCTTCAAGTAGACGCTTTCAAGAGACAGACAGCACAAATGATTTTAGATTTATTGCAAGACTTTGACAAAAAGAATGGCGGTCAAGCGAACCAAGACAGTCAAGAGTTCGCGCAGAAGCCAAATACAAGTGACGAAGAAAGAAGACTTCAGCAAGAACTTCTCAAGATTTTGCCAAGCTCTGACGAATCGTCATCCTCCAGCTCAAACAAGAAGACAGCCAAAGGAAAGGAAAAAGCTAAAGGACAAAGATGATGGAATATGCTTTTCCACCACCTGCAACTTTTGAACTTTCGGCACAAGAAGACTCCTGCAACTTTTGAACTTTCGGCACAAGGAGACAGAAGACTTTACTTTCGGCAAATAATGACAGACACGAAATCAATCTTTTTCCTGTACACTTTAAGACTTACGTGAAATTATTGTACTTTGTCTTACAACTTTAAAAAAAAAAGAGTGTTTGTCCAAATGTAAAACTTAGTGGACGACAGCTTTAGGATTAGTAGACAGCTGTAAAGCTTTCAATTTTGTTGGATAGCTTTAGCTCGGTCTATATAAGGCCTTAGACACTTCAATTGTAAATAGGCTTTTTCAGCATATGCTTTTCTGCAATCCTCTCTGAGATCAATAAAATTCCTTTGCTCTCAAAATTCTCTTGTTGATGCGCACAACCTTAAAAGACTAAGAAGCGTTCAAGTTGTTCTCTTTCTTGCTTTCAAGTAAGTTCTTTATTTTATTCAACTAATTTAGTTATTTTGGGGTGAACACGCTCAAGAGGTGAAATGTCATCCAGGAATTGAAAGGGAAAAATCTCATTAACTTAACATGTCATAGAGCAGATAATATAGGATAGACTTAGAGATTACATGGCATTTGCTTGATAAAAAGAGACTCTGCCTAATTTGTTTTTCAAAAAACCGATTATGCTTACCACGGCGTGTTTAAAATGTTTTTCCAAAATTCACCTTTAGGTTTTAAGCAAAAGCGGGAGCGAGTCGCTTAGGGTAGTTGCCGAGTGATGGCCTTGAAACCCGTTAGACTAACGCATGCCCTGAGTTTTAAACCAAAGAGGGAAGATTTTTGAAAGGTATTTTAAAGCTCACCCCAGCATCCTGAAGTCTTTTGAAATCACAAAATTTTTAACCAGACTTTCTATTTATTAAGCTTCTGCCATCTCTTCTCTAAATCTGCTCTCTATTCCACTGTTTTTCTATGAAATGTTCAGTTTTTTCTAAAAATGGAGTACTCGGTCTAACCGGAGACCCTCGTCTTTTCTAAAACTAAGAAATTTGGATGGACACCAGACGTCAATAAGGCCCTGCCTGGCACCCCCCAGTTTGGGTGTTGACGATTGGTATAATGAAATCCGGGCTTCTTTTCTTAGAAGGGCTTAGGTGTTTTTCCGGCCAACCTTCCCCCATTTTATATCATACATATATATTTTGGTTGATGAGAATATACCTAAGTAAATAGATGACTGAGCAACCCAGAGCAAGTAGCCCCGGTCAAATTGCTAAAATGAGTAATCTTAGAGAAAGCATGCATTAACTAGAAGAAGACAATTATGAAGATTTCGTAGATTTTTTGCTGAGAAGCAATTCATTGAAGATAGAAATGATAATACTAGGTTTCATATTCTGAACGTACTTTACCTTTAAAATACAATCCTTTGATGTCTTAAATTCGTAGCCTATTAAATTTAGATGTTATCAGCAAGGGAAAATTCTTCTTAAACTTTAATAGCTTTTTATATATGGTGAAAGAAAGGGATAACAATAGTTATTATCACAATGAGTACGTTAGAAATAGAACTTCTAGACCAAAATAGATCTTTACAAATGTCTAAAGAATGGCAATATATAGAAAATATAAGGATATATACATAATTTACAAATGTATAAGAAGTAAACTCTATAAGATATTTTAGGTAGTATATACAGACAGTGTAAATTTACCTAGTTAATATGGAAAGAAGTAGAAATTTAAATTTCGAACCTCCTCAAGATCCTTTTAGTTTCGAAGACATGATAAATGATTATAATCTAGATCAACAGATGAGAATAGACATCTTAGATAATTTTAACAAATTCTTTAATACCTTAGAAACAATAGACTTTACAAATGATAGAATAAAACATTATATAGATACCGATTGTATCACCCTTTTACACAATCCTTTATCTTTTTACATTAGATATTTTCTAAATTTAGATTCATTATTAGAAGACTTTGATATATTTTTCCAACACCTTATAGGTTTTTATATACAATTGAAAGATCAACAAAACAATTCACTCTATTATAGCGAAATTCATCGTAGACTTAGACAAATAGATGAAGAATCACGCTTAGAAAGTTTAGGCGTACCTGTAGATGTAATTAATAATATGAATGCCTTAAATATAAACAATGAGGTTGAAGATACAAATGAAGATAATAATACAGATTATAACGCAAGTGATAATGATTACCCATGGGAAGAAGAAGCCATGACCAATCTCGACAACGCCTTTGAAACATAAAATGAGTAGTAACAATAGACCAGTAGATCCTTCATTTTATAGTGATTATACTGAAGATACTATGACATATAATTCTACACCTGAAGAAAATACAATTCAATTCAATCGTTTTTATACTGCTTTAAATCGCATTCACTACGTTAATAATAGATTAAAATTATTAATGCAACTAGGAAGACTAAGATCTGTTCCTAGACCCTTACAAACTTATGGACATTTGTTTATAACCTTAGAAAATGATTTTCTACAAGTAAATGCATATTTAGAAGGACTCTTAAGACATATTAGAACACAGTTAGATGATGAATCTTATGATAATTATATGAGTCAATTACGTTTAAGTAATCTGCAAACACTTATGATACAACAACAAGAAAATCATAGACAAACTAGAAGAAATTTATATTCACCCTATTAAAATGTCTAAAAACATAGAATATCTCAATATACAAACAGATCAACATAGTCTTAAAATAATAAGAGAAAATTTAGATTATATTAAAAACATGTTACAATCTAACTTAGATAAACCCAAACATAATAATTTAGACTATATACAAAAACAACTTGAAGAAATTAGGCAAGAACTAAGAGAAAGTAAACAAAAAATACAGAATATGGAAAAACAAAATGTTAGAATAGAAAATAATTTAAGAAAATATTTTAACATACAGGGACTAGAATATAAATGAGTATCTCTAAAGAATACGAAGCAAATTTAGATTATAAGCAAGCCTTCCTCGAAAGTAATAATTATATAACTCCATCAGAAGGCTTATCAAGAAACAGTTTAGGAACTCCAAATGAAATAGTATCTAGAAAACAAAATAACATTATTATCCTTTTATTAATAAATTGCTTAGAAAAATTAGACAAATTAGAACACATCATGACACAGAAAAAAGATAAAGAAATAGTTACGACGGATATTGAAGAATTATGCTCTAAATTAAATAATATTAAAATAGACAAAAGAAAAAATTCTAAAACAAAAGAGGCATTAAAATTTTTAGTCTATGATAAGAAACAATAGTAATATTTTAGGAAGAGGTAATGCAGAAGATAGAAATAGAACAGAAGTACTCGCAACAGAAACTAGAAGAAGAAATGAAAATACAATAGGTAATAGAGTTCTAAGACTATTTAGAAATCCTCCTGCACCCATAGCTTCCTTAGAACAAGTCATAGACATAGATAGACAAATTGAACAATTTAGACAAAATAGGCTAGACTTAATTTCTCCACAAATTTTATATCAAAATAATGCAAATTTAAGTCAAACAAGACTCTTTATGCACTATAGAGAAACTCAAAATAGATGCATAGGAGAAGATACAGTAAGTATAAATTTAATACATCCAGACTCTGAGCAAGATTTGATCAGAGGAAATTTAAATTTAACACACATAGGATTAATAGTTATTGGTATTAAAGGATTAACAAGAAGAGATACAGGTGCTAAAGTATTTTTAGCTATAGTAGATGAGAGATTTACAAGTGAGCAAGCAATTCTAGGAGCAATAGAAGTTGATATGAACAACAATGGTGGCATATTCTATTGTGCACCAGACTTTTGCTTAAATACAAGAGATTTTGCTAGAAACGTTAAAATTAAAATAATGACAAAAGGATATGAAGATTTTCAGCAAGGTAAAAATCTTCTAATCTGTACTACCTTTATAGGCAAACTCACACAGAATAGTCAAGTAGGATATCAATTAAGTATAGAAGATACAGCTAAGTTTATCATCAATAGAGGAATTAGACTTTTACCTCCTTACAAAGTAAATTCTTTAGAAAATTCAGGCCAAGAATGGCAAGTAGACAAAATATTAGGAACTAATTCATCTACAAGTATAGTACCTACAGACAGTTTTTGGTATCGTAATACGTCAGGCAGAATGTCTGTTAGATTCACAAATTACGTTGAAGCAATTAATAACCCAGACACTCAAGAAACCGAAACAGATGAATAATTTAGACGTCTTTAAAACAACAGATTTTAAAATATTAAATCAAAAAATAGGAACTACATTTATAGGAAGAGGAATTAGTATGCAACAATTACAAGAATTTATACAACTCGTAGAACGAGAAGAAAGTTTAGATATCTTCAATCAATCTGAAGAAATTATAACAGATATAGACTCGGATATAATGAAAGACTTAAAAGACCTAGATCTAAGCCAAGCCTTTATCTCGCAACCCGTTCATATAGATATATGTGAACCGGAAATAAATTATAAAACTGAGTTAGACAATAAAATTGATAAAGCATTGGAAGAAATAGAAACTATAAGACAAAAAGATTATAATCTTTTAGAAGAAGCTAATCTAAATAATCTTTTAGAAGATGTTAATCTAAAAGAAGAAGAAGATTTAAAAAATATATATCTAGAAGAAATAAGTATAGAAGAAGAATTTTTAAACAATTATGAATTATATTCTATTACAGAAGGAACCATAGAGGACTATTTAAACAACAAAATAAATTCATATATAGATGCAAATTCTATCACAATAGAAGATGTTGAAGAATTAGAAGAAACAAATGATGCAGAATCTGTTACAACTCAAATTTCTTTAATAAATACCAAATTTAACCTAATGAATGAAACTCCATACATTCTTATGGACGAAAGTGGTGGTTCAGGAACCACACAAAATCAAAATAATGATGGTAGTAGATTCTATACAACTCAACCTACAAATAGACCTCAATATGCATATGGCAATCTACCAAGACAAAGTGCAACAATAGAAAATACAAAATATGAAAGACCAAATTATAGACCCAAAGGTAAAAAACATCCTTTAGAACAAAATTTTAAAATACAAAAGGCAGCAGAACCTTTTATTTTAAATATAACTGCAGTCGATCCACAACAAAGAACTAATTATATACAAGTATGGAAAGATGCAGTAGTAGCAAATTTCATTACTAAACAGTCAGATAATTTAGAAACAGGAGAAGAAATGATAAGATACATGACACAATTCTTAGGACCAATAGCTAAAGCTAATTTTGAAGAATGGCAGCAAGCCTATCCTAATGATTTAAAAGAAATGGCAGACTTAGGCCCCAATCCTTATAATTTTGTAAACACAATACAATTAATATTAACAGGAAGAAATCCCAATACTGGAGATGCTATTATACAAATAGAAGCGGCTAGAAAATTAGAACAAGTACATCTATATAACTGGCATAATATAAAACCTTTTATGCAAGAATACTATTATTTTGCCTCACAAAGTGGAAACATATACAACTCAAATGTTATAGACAAATTTCTATATAAATTACCAGGAGCTTTAGGACGAGAAATTAGTGAAACAATTAAAAAAGTTTACGAAAACCCGAATCAAAGACCAGCCTATTCCTTAGGAAGTGTCTTTGAACAAGTAATAGAAATTTTAGTTTCAAAATGTACTAATATACAAATTGCTAGACAACTTAAAAATGAAACAAGCTTTTGTAAAGAAATATATACACCTCAACACTATGGTCAAGAAGAATCTAGACCTAAATATACTAGAAAGCCTTTGAGAAGGCCAAAACAACCTAGAAAGACGTATTTCCTACGAAAAAGTAGAGCTAGAAAACCTTTTTTAAATCCAAGACATGTTAGAAAATATGACAATAGACGCATCTATAAAAATAAAATTACATGCTATTCATGCGGAGAACCTGATCATTTAAGTTCTAGTTGTCCTAGAAGACAAAATAATAATAATTTCAAATCTATGATAGTTAATAATACAAATGAAGATTTACTAGAAGTAGATGAAACGTTAAGTGATACTGAAAGTATTTATAGTATCAAATCTATAGAAGAATACGCAGAAGACATTTGTTCTTTAAGTAGCAATGATGAGGAAGAAGTGCTTCCCGTCGAAACTACTGATCAAATAGACATGTTTATAAACTCCTTAAAACAATCTAATATCTATAATTTTATGTTTAAACCCTCAGAACAAAACTTAAACACAGAAGACAATTGTCAACACCAATGGGAATTAGGAAAAGGTTTAGACACCAATACATGTTATATCTGTAAATGGTATCCCGCCATTAAAGTAAGATGCAAATGCAATTTATGCTATAAAGAAGCATGCACTAAATGCCTAAAACAAAAATACAATTTAGACATCAGCAAAACAAATACGTCTAAATCAACACAAGATAACACTTATTACGATAAGAATGTCAATAGACGATTAGAATATTTAGAACAAAAAATAATACAAATTGAAGATACCTTAGCTCATATTAAAGAAAATCTCATAGAAACTATAAATTTAGATGATCCTAATAAACAGCTAATGCAAGAATTTAATATTGACAAATTTTGTACACAAACAAGATTTAATAATCTAGTAACTATTAGACTACAGATTATACACCATAAAAAACGTGTAGAAACTAATGCAATTATTGACACTGGCTGTACAATTACAGTACTAGATCCTTCTATAATTAACAGTGATTATATAAAAATCCTAGACAAACCAGTAACTGGAGTTGGTTTTTCCAACACTCCAATTCAATACACTACATATATTACTAATGCAACTATCACCTTTTTAACCCCATGTAATACACAATCAAAACCATATTTACTTAAACATGCATTTTGTGCTCCTATTTTACATCAAGAGGGCAAAATTATCCTTGGGATAAATTTCTTATTAGCAAATAATAATACAATTACAATTTCAAAAGACTTTTTTCAAATTGCACAACAAACTACTCAAACACCTATTAATATTGACACACCCTCAGAGTACGCTCAGAAGCGTGGTGGGACTTACATAGAACTTAAAGGCAAAAATAAGATATGCGAAGAATGCAGACAGGGTAAAACAAACTGTTGCATAAAAAACATGAAAAATTGTCGAATAGAAGAAATTACAGAAAACGAAGAAGAATATCTTCAAATAGATAACAACGACATTTATAACAAAGATAGAATAAATTACAACTTAATAAGCTATTTTTCAAATAAACATGATATTCTTAACGCTATAGAAAAGTTATCCTTTATAGGAGAAGACCCCATTAAAAGATGGGACCTAAACAAAATATACTGTAAGTTAGATATTATAAACCCAGACTATATTGTTAAGACTGCTAATATAGAAGCAAGTAGTTTAGACACTGAAGACTTTAAAATGCATATTAAAGAACTTATACAATTAGGAGTAATCAGATCTAGTAACAGTCCACACAGATCAGCAGCGTTTATAGTTAGAAACCATGCTGAGATAATTAGAAACAAGAGTAGGATGGTAATAAATTATAAAAGACTAAATGATAATATAAGGGACGATAGTTATAACATCCCTAATAAGACTTTTCTTTTAAGTAAAATACAAGGTAAAAGAATTTTTAGTAAATTCGACTGTAAATCTGGTTTTTATCAAATTAAAATGTGGCCCGAAGACATTAAGTGGACCGCATTCACTACACCCGAAGGCCTCTACGAATGGCTAGTAATGCCTTTTGGCCTCAAGACAGCCCCAAGTATCTTCCAACGAAAAATGGATGATATTTTTAGACCTTACAATGAATTTATCTTAGTATATATTGATGATATTTTAATATGTAGTAAAAATGATAGCGAACACATTGCGCACCTAGATTTAGCATTTAAATTATTTGAAAAACATGGCTTGATTCTTAGTAAGAAAAAGTCGAATTATTTAAAACAAATGTTAAATTCTTAGGAATGGAAATAGGGAATGGTAGAATTAAATTACAAGAACATATAGCCAAAAAGATTCTACAATTTCCAGACAAACTTGAAGGATTAAAACAAATACAAGCATTTTTAGGCTTACTAAATCAGGCTAGAATGTATTTCAAAGACCTGAGTAAACTAATAGGACCTTTATATAATAAGACTCGTAAAAATGGTCAAAGACATTTTAATACAGAAGATATTAACCTTATAAAAACTTTAAAAGACAAAGTAAAACAATTACCCGACTTATATTTACCATTAGAAACAGATTATTTAATAGTTCAAACAGACGGTTGCAAAGAAGGCTGGGGAGCAGTCTTATATTGCAAACCAAATAAATATAGCAGTAAAAAAGAAGAAAGATTATGCAGATACGCAAGCGGTAAATATAAAGAAAGTAACCAATATTTGACAAGTTTAGATTTTGAATTACTTGCTATTATTTATGCCTTAGAACATTTCAAGGCATTATTAATTTCAAAACATGAATTTAGTATTAGAACTGATTGTGAAGCAATAGTAAGGTATAATAAAAACAAAGATGCTAGATATACAAATAGATGGGTAAAGTTTTTAGCAACCCTTAGCAATTACCGTTTAGACAAAATAGAGTGGCAACACATAAAAGGAAAAGACAACACTTTAGCAGATTTATTATCTCGCAAATTATTACAATAATATTTTGTTTTACAGGATGACTCCTTTTCAAGTCAGACTCTATCTTCGTCAGACATTTAGGAGAATTCAGAGACTCGAAGCTCATCTTCAATTTTTATATGAATTTGAGACAGATGGAGATGAAGAGTTAGAAATTTTTAAACAAAATCGTATTGAAGCTACAAACGATTTCATTCAAGTCTGTAAGAATGAATTCGATTGGCTTGGAGGAGTATTTTGTAGATAAAAACAATTATCTTTGTAATAATAAAATCTTCCTTTTAAAAAAGATTTTTACTGCCTTACAAGCATATCTATAGACAAATTTTTGTAATTGTGCAGGA